>JAODAC010043980.1:0-102462 GCA_027575185.1 Mimaenictus wilsoni | reverse complement strand
ACGTTTTTTAATGCTACCTGCATTTTAATGCAGCGCATATTTATGCGTCAAAGTTGTAAGACGATCGCAGTTTAGCGCCGGGGAATTTCAATTCTCACAGCTCCGCAGTTTTGCGCTATGCGCGTCGTTAAAGTACCATAGACGTGCAAAACATTCGCAACAATTCGCGGCGCACACGCAAAAATAGAATGGAATTATCACAAAGGTTATCGCCGCACCGCATCGCATATAAATTCCCACGACAGTTATTAATAATCGTATTTTACTGAAAATTATTTGCTGATTTTATCAGCCGCATTTCAACATTTTTAATGTCTTCAACCGTTTGTCATCGCAGACATCTGCTGAAAAACTTCTTGGGTAAACAGCAGCAAGCAACATAGCAAGCACGTGCTTGTTGGAGCCGAAATTCCTCTGCGTTTGTAATTACATGCTGATGACAAATCAATTTGCTTTTTCTGCTGCCTACATCAGTGGCTACGCAAATTAATTATCGTAAATCATGGCGCATCTAGCATAATAATGATGTGACGGCGCGTAATTTGTTTCGTATTATTCACGAGTGGCGTTTATGTTGATTAAGTACGAAAATGTGGCATGTCTGTAAAAGGGTAGTGTCACTTGTGCAACGTAAATGTACATCACATTTACTGTTATTGCATTTATTAGCTAGTTTTAATGCACGCGTATTTACGCATCCTGGTCGCCGTTAATAAGCGTGCTTTATAACTGCAACCGCGTACGACCTCAGCCGTGGGGGCCCGACGAGATTTTCGCAAATGATAGTAATTTCAGGAATTACAGTAAATGGTGTGTGCTCAAGCCGGACACGTATAACCAGGTTATACGGTAGAGAACGACGAGATATTGCCAAAGTTTGTCGGGGGGCTGTGATAACAAACTATAGGTCAAGTGTAAGATTTGGGCTTTTCTCTTGCCGTTGTAAGATATTACTGCAAGGAGGAGATAAATGCTTTTCAATCTATTTCTTGTGTAGTAGTGGTAAAGGGAAATAGGGATCAAAACGGTTCAAATAAAAAATGATTCGATAACAAAAATGTTCGTAAATATAACTAATATGTGTTATTTTATCTTTTTACAAGTACACCTTATTATTTTCCAACATAACTTTAAATAGCTATTTCACCCTCACGCACAGTTGAGTATGCAAAACAAAAATGTATCCATATCAGTACTTTTTGCCATAAAACCTAGCTAAAATGGAAAATAGAAGGCCCTTTGAAATACACTTGGCAACATAATATGTTACAATTAAGTGCCAAATTAGGATCCAAGAAAGTATCTTTGATATTAGTAACCCTTACCTAGGATCAGCTAAAACTGAAGGCAGTAGGGCTAGATCACAAAGGATACCGGTCTCAGACTCAGGTTTTAACCCTCTAGCCACGTTTGATTCTGGGCCAAGACATTTACAAGGAAACGTCTATTTTCCGTCTAGTCTATTCCACTTGGGTCCTCATGAAAGTAGATGTTCCATCATTTTCTTGGACCTACAAGGAATCTTCTAGCTACCCATAAAGAAGAAGATCACAGATTCATCTCTAGAGATTATGACAACTTTCAATCAAACCAACATCCTTCTCACAGATAGTTTCTAACTCCCTTTGGGGGGATAAATATGATTCCTCCGCTTATTTCAGTGTGCTACTTATTCGTTGCCCTCATTTAAAGCTTAAATTCCAAAAATAATATTGTATTAATAATGTTTATGTGACAACAATAGATACTATGCATAGTACAATAAGGGTTGTAGACTAGTGGCTAATCATTGAATCTGGTCCTAGGAAGTTACATGGAAACGTCTATAAATACTGGAATAATATTAAGTTTCAATGAAACATATACTCTTATTATTTTATCTTTGAGTGTCTGTTTGAAGAGATTATTCCGTTTTCTTGGTCATCTAGCAATAAGAGATCTTCCACCTCTTACGAATATGCAAATCCAATACTGACCATCCCCTCAATGATCGTTTCACTTACGTCTTTCACTTTTTGGTGATAATGATATAATAGTGATTTTTTAAATTTAAATTTGAAGACTGATTATCCCTGGAATTCTAAATTATTCCTCGGGAATTTTTAAAGCTCAGATACAATAGCCTGTGCTGTATTAAATATAATTCCGTAGGCAACTAGAGCCAACGTTACAAGGATACTTTTTAAAATTATAAAAATTGATATAAAAGTATCTGCCAATACAACAAGCATCACCCGTTTGAAAGTTTTTTTTATTATCATAATTGTCCACAGTATACTAAATAAGATTGTAAATTTAAAATAACCTTGGTTTTGCTCCTGACCTCTAACAAATAAAACTGATTACATTATAAACGGGTACAAAGAAAAATACAGTTAAAATAACCCTGACAATGTACATCCGTACAAAAAGTTTATCATACGTTTTTTTTTTCGTGATAAATTTACTCTGATTTCACAAAAAATGACATTACACATAGCCGACCTTTCCCTGCACAATTACTCACAGCTGGAAATTACGTATACTCGCAAAAAACGCGAAACTGCTGATGTCTGACAAACTCCCGCTCTCTGCGCATTACTGTGCACTCACGGATTGTATTCATTCATTCGTCGCAGGAAATTGCAAACGATTTGATTAAAAAACTACAACTACCGACTATTAAGCGGTTGAAAGTCCACGTCAAACGCAACTATCACCACTTGATGCAATTATTTTTGACATTTTGATCGAGCATGTATTCACACATGTATGTCTTGCCAGTACATTTGCAACTGAATTTATTAGAATGATTATTGTTGACTTGTTGAATAGTGGCAGTAAATGGGCCCGGTTTTTAGAAACATTGTTTCAACAATTCCAGGAATATGCCTTGGTATTGCCGCAAAATGTGTTTGCTTGTTTTTATTTTGCACAACATGAATGTTTAATTGCGGGCACCGAATGTAGGTGCAAATGCGGGTTGGACCAGACGCAGTCAGCATTGGTGTCGTTCGTCCTCATTTACATTTGGCTTGATATCAAAAAGTGCTACCACATTAGGGTTAGCGATTTATTTAAAATTTAAATCGCATTACATGTAAATTAGAAGCGGTATAAGTATGCTAACCCTATGTAAAGAGAACAAAGCTGTAATAAAACTGACGATGTTTCCAATTTGCGAACCATGTTTTATTTATATATGCCGTAGCAATTTCGATCCTGCAGTTTGGCAAGTGATAAATCACTTTGGGAATACTGTTGGAAATTGGTTCTACGATCTCTCTTATTGGATATTAAGTTGCCAGGTTATTTCTGCAGTTATTCTTTTCTAGTCATTGTATCGATCTATCCTGTACTACTATGTAATTTCTATGAAGACAAAGTCAGCCATTCTATTTTGCAATAAATTTAAGTTATACTTAATTTTAAGAGGTAGTGGTAGGAAGGTACATATATCACTACTAAAAATTGATGAATATTTCACAAATGAAAGAAAGGAAGGTACATATATCACTACTAAAAATTGATGAATATTTCACAAATGAAAGAAAGGGTAAAGATATTCATTGGACTTAGGCTTAATATGCTTGATTTGATTGCCTTGAATTGATGAAGTTCGCAGAGCTAGTTATATTTAACTCACTTAAGTTGGACCTTAGAAAATTGTCAACGATAATAGTCAACAAGCTAGCAGACAGAGAAAAGGTATGAACTGGAGTAAGGCAAGGTGATTCCATTATCCCGACACTATTTAACCTCATCATGGAACAAATAATCAACAGAGTCCGAAAGTGCATAGGATACGATATGGGGGAGAAAAAGTTAAGATCATATGCTATGCGATCAGACAGCGAAGATCACCTTCAACGAATGAACCACCAATTTAATCACTGCCAGTAAAACACTCAATATGGTGTTAGCAACAGACAAGACTAATTGCATGATCTTAGCATCTCTCACAATAAGGTGAGCAATAAAGACAAATCATACAACAAGTTACGGAATTCCAATTTCGGCATAAACATCTCAAACTTCTCAGGAGTGGATAAGTAGCAACTCAATTTGAAAAGGGACTGAGAGTAGCAGGATGCCTAAGAAATACGATATAGAACAATAAGCACTTGAGAACAGAAGCTAAAATAAGCATATATAAGGCGAACTCAGTCGAAACACGTGCAGTCACGACAATACCCAGAGAACAGAACAGCAGAAATGAAAATACGGAGAAACATATAGGGAAAATCTCTTCTAAAATCTGTACCACAACATAGAAGACATTGTGCAATGGTGCAAGACCCGAAACCTCGAATGGTCCGATCCGAATAACGCGAGATAAATCACCACGTGGAAAACGATCCCATTTCAACCCTGACTGAAGTGCAAACAGACAAAATGCTTAAACAAGAAGCAGAAAAAGAAGAAGAAGAAGGATGCGACGCACTACTATAAAAGCGTGGAACACGCAGCCCTAGACTTATTTTTCCTCTGATGTGTTATCCTGAATACATCTTATTACTCTTTCATAACAATAAATACCTTACCCAGAGTGTAATTCCTTCATTCTCCTCTGACATTGTTGGATGCATCGAGATGATCATATATCTCAAGAACTCAAGGGACTGTTCTCAAAAGATCCTGTTAAGTCAGGTCGTGGTCAACACCGGGAAGGAAATTACCATTTAAAACCCACAAATGTCACGTAACAGGTACTCTTACCAAAATCAGGGAAGGAGTAAAAATATACAAATAGTTTTTGAAACACTGTTGCTTTATCCTTGTAATAAAAACCACTTTCCTTATACCTTTCTTATACCGATATAATCTTGATGATTTGCGTTAATTTCTGGGGATTGATCGTTGTGTTACCCATTTACTTAAGCTCCTAAAGCTTCTGGAATGGTAGCTCCATGAATTTACACCACACAAACCATTTAGAGACAATATGCATCAACCGTCCAAAACACCTGCTTTCATGGGTCTATTATCGTTTCTGTACAATGTGTCGAAAATCTTGTAGATATGACGTGACTATATTCTTTTCTATATAATGTCTATCATCATTCCTATGTGATGTGCCTATCATATTCTGTCGCTTTGTCCTCCCTTAACTTCTTTAATTAACGTTTTTAATATAATTAAATAACATTATTATATCCTCCCCATGGCTCCATCCTACCCATTGGCCATTGTTATATTGTTCCAATTTTTCCTCTACCTTAGATATTCTCTTCTATTAGTATTCAACCTGTGCCCCATGGACCTTTCAAAGAATTTAGAAGCTATTTTGTCCTCCAATTTTCTTTGGAAGTTTATTGGCTTCAATATCATGTCTTGTGCCCAATATAATATACTAAGCCGTTTGTCTTTCAGATTCTCCTCTAATTACTACATATTAAATTCATGTATTCTATCTGATATCTTAACTACATCTAACCCTAATCTTGATAATTACATCCCTGAGCTTTAATCATAGTATACCTCTACCCTACATCTATACACAGTAAACATTCACTGAACATCTATTCACATGCATTTGCCCAAAAAGCTACAAAACCAGGAATAGATATTATATCAAGTGCTACGTTCTCCAGATTATTACCTAACTTCAACGTGCGCACATTGTGTAGATAATACGCCTTGTGTTTTCGTGAATAGTTTAACACTTTAGGGACGTTTTGGGTATTTAGGATACAGGAATGCCGCGAAGCCCAACGCCAGACTCACACGGTAATGCCATCTGAAACATTTAGTTTATGTGACATTACACCCACCGTAGCAGAGAGATTATTGGAGAAAACGCACGAAAGTCACGTATTTTGCATGCCGCCGGGCGGTCGAATCCCGCGTCCCGCGTCGAATGTGCACATATTTCGCTCTTTGCCGCGCAACACATGTACATACGCATTCTCCAAGTGCGCATACTTTCAAGTACTGCCAGAGAGCATATTGTTCCGCGGAATTATTCGCGAGCCCAAACACAAATAGAGATTCGATTTCTATACTGAGGCAAATCTTAAGGTTACGTTGTTGCTTTCGCACGTAGTGAATTGTTATAAATTATGGCGACGTGGGATAATGCAAAGTAAAAGTGCGAATATTGTTAGCAAATCGATTTCGAGAATTAATATGCTGGACTTTGTGATTGCATATACTAAGTGTTACATATACAAGGTATATACTTTATATCTTGCTTTCAAAATGTTAAAGATAACACCAATGAATAATAGTGTGACATGTATTTGGTAAAGTATTTAATATCGTGCATATAAATATTAGAACCATAATTATTATTCCCCGTGAAAGGCATACTAAAGGGTATTACAATCATAGAAATAAGTATCCTATTCTGATTTTCATTGTTTTCTGCTGGTCAATTCTAATACGTAGTAGTAGTAAAGTTATAATCGATAAACTGTCCAGGCGATGTACAGATTGTGTATGCATCGAAAAAACTGCCCGGGCGACGTACAGCCCTACGAGATGCACAGTCCATGGCGATGAATAATCCTAGATATGCATAATTGACTATAGTTCAGGAATTTAGCAGTTCCTAAGACATTAAAGAGGTAATAAAGAGGTATATGAAAGCAACGAATAATCACAGAAAGAAAGAGTTCAGCAGAAATTTTGATTGGAAGGGTCTAGGTAGTCTGGAATGTGCAGGGTAGGTGTTAAGGATTTGTATAGCTCTGAACTATACTTGATTTTGCCGTGCACAAAATGTATTCATAGGAGAAGATTTGCTGCTCACATGAATTTGAATACCAATAACCTGACGGCCTCCAATTTAATCTGTGCCTGGGAAGTTATATGAAGGCAACAATGGACTCCGACCTCACCAGAATCCTAGCCTTTATTCTGTATTACTTCAACATTCCTAGAATCTTCTAGCCATAAGAAAACTTCTAAAATAGCTTTAATTCTATTAATGCGCTACTGATGGTAGCCAGACCTTTACTGTATTCCTGATTCTGGGCATATGGGTTTTTACGGGGACCAAGGCAAGCAAGTCGGCAACCTTCATCCATCTTTTTACAGATTCAGGTATTTGGCGGATGGTTCTGAAGCTACTTGTTGAATGGGGATATGCGGAAATGCGATATGGGGACTGCGGTGATCTGAGAATCGAGAATCGAACCTAAGAGGCTACGTAACTCGTTTTTGGTCTCTTCCTTTTGGGCAAAATCATGAATATACTTCTTCTCACCAAAAATATTGCTCTCATAGTTGACTATGATTTGCTCACAAGATTTTATGAGAACTTTGATTGGTATACCGCGATTATCCTTTATTTACTCGAACATGTCATTTACTTTTTACACGTGCTTTCAAAGACCGTACATGTTTACAAGAGGATGAAACCTCCGGACCAGCACTAACTACTCTGGTCCAGCGATAATCTACAGTATGAACAACCTTCGTACAGCTCTTCGTTGGGAGAAACCCAACAGCCTATGATCGGAAGTTGTGTCTTGAAAAGCGAGAAACCCGTGCGAGTTAATTGCGAGCGCCTGAAAGCTACGATCCTTGCACGACGTCGGGAAGTTAATGAGTCGTTTTTGTCGTCGTCTTCGGCGAACAGCGAATCGAATTTGTCTAAATATTTGATTAGCTGTCAATGGAGTCTCTTTCCGTTTATCTAACCGGTGTTATAAATTGAGGCGCTGCGCTGCCTTGGCGGCACTTGTGAAATGTTTCAATCAGGATGGAGTGGAATTCTTCTATTTTTAGAAGGTCTATTGACACGTGACACATGACAGAGACATTTATAAGGTTTATACCGATTTCCTGAGCGGTAGCCTTCGAACGCCCGTTACAGTCGTTTCGAGTTCATCCAACATTTGTCAGGAATGTCACACACGACGGAAAAAAGCTCGAATCAAGCTGTAAAAGTTTGACATGCAGAAACTTGCTGCTGTGCATATTGTACGATTGTACGGACGACAAACGCAAGCTGCAATTTTCAGACGGTGTGCGCGGACACTCGTAAAATCGCTCACATCAAGTCACATCGAATTGCATTGTACTCGAACGCGTTCTCTTCGGAGTGTGAGTGCGCTTCTGCACCAATTCCGTATTTCAAATGCAACGTCGGCTCGCTTGTTTGTCGAAGGTGTGGAGGAAGTAACGGGATACAACAACTACGTAATGTATATTACGAGAGACCAGTGTGTACACTCTAACATCTGACATCTGGACTCTTCAATAATAAATCCGCCCACATTGTTTGGTTTCCGAGCTTTGAAGCTGCACCAAAGTAGAAAAGTGTGGCTCAATCAGTCCTATACACATAGTTTTACGTATGTACTCTTCACAGGATATGATATTTGTCTTCATTACAGAGTGGGTCGCAGGGAAATTAATTATTGATATACGTTGCGAAATATCAATGAAATTTGTTTCGGCCCGTCATCGCTGGAATGAGATATGCAATCCGGGTTTATGCTTGGCATGTTGTCGCATATTGTTTCACTGTTTAGGACTGTTTAGAATGTTGTTTTTTTATAGATTGTGTGTTGAGAACTCTGTCCTGAATACTCGACAGGATTAATCGATTCTGCGAATGCTTTATTACATATTGCGATGAGCTTATTAATTAAACATGCTCTAACTGAAGTGACATGAACGCGGTTAAGATTAGTGATATGAAACTTGGTACTCATATTCATCATCATTATTTTATTCAGGTTTGGACTTAGATTGTAAAACGTTATTAGAGATCAATAGATACAATGAGAGGTATGTTAGTATAATTTTGAATTTTAAAAGATTAAACAATTATGAACCATTAGTGAAGATAGTGAGTATCACAATTAGAATCCATTCGATTTTTTTACATGGCCCTTCGAAAGGGGAGCAGTTATACTTTATGTGTTGGTCGTGGCTCACCCAGGATCATCTTAATCATTACCTCACCCCCTTGGAACTTAATCCATTCGACTTGGCTCTCACTAATTAGAAGTTCTTCCAGTCTATTTCCTTCTCCTTGCTTATTCGTATACAGGATATTCCCAACCTCGTGTTTTACACAGTTGTGGAGCAAACGTTTGAGAAACAGAGTATCCTTGATCAGTAGTTAAAATATAACGGCGAGTGCACACTAGTAGATATGTTGCGAAATTTTCCTCGTTGAGACCTCTCAGAATGTCTTGTAGACATGTCAATTGGTCTATGGTCTCTCGAGGTGTATGGAAGACATCTTCTTTCCATTTCCATCTCTCAACTCTTCAAATTCATTCGGATTCTTACATGACCACTTTTTAGTGCTTTCTCGCTTCCTTCCCTTACACCATTCTTGTAATAAGAGGCTCTCTTTACTTGAGCCATTCTTTGCGTTGCTGCATCAAAACTTAACAATTATTTGCCAGGTACTACCACGTGTCTGTTCACCCCGTTATATAAAATACACATTTTGTGTAGCGTGCATCGCGTTTTAGTGAACACTAAATAAGAAATGACACTTGTTCATTTTCACTGAATTTGAATGTAAGCGAGCTAAATGCCATTCCTTCTGGTATACAGTTTGAGACTACGTCTACCTTGGTAGTTCTGATCATATGGTCCACTAGACCCCGATAATTCATTTGAATTGAATTAAACAGACATCTCTCTGAAACGGAACGAGGATCGCTCTAGAGACATTTAGATACTCGTCCATCAACCGTTAGCCCCACGTCCACAACAACCCGCGGCTCGCGTACGATAAAACAATTTTTAAAGGGACCCCCACGTAGAAAAAAAAAGAATTCCTGGTCTACCTGCTTCTTAACAGATCTAAGTAAGATATTATTCCTTAATGTTTCTAAAGCTATTTGCAGAAATTTCTAAGTTTAAAACCGGCCATGGTATTATAATGACACATTCAATAATAATGTTACATTCAATTCGAACTTCAATGCCTACTAAAAAGTAAAGTTCAAGTCATTGTCATAACTTAATTTGGTAACAAATTACGCATTGAAAATTCAAACTAGTATTAATCGAGCGTAAACGTGAACAAGTTAGATTAGAAATGAAAACTCTTCGAACGCGTAAATTTCTTATTATCTCAAACCAGTCTTGCATTAACTTCGGTCGAAGTGAAAAACAAATGAAGTGAAAAACGATGCATTTCTGCATGTTGCTCCCCATTGCACACGGCTAGAGAAGCTCTTACCTTGGGGCAATGCCGTAGTGTTCGGCTCTTGTGCGCCGATTAATCGAAGCGCTTCCCTCCGCCTGGCTAATTACACCTCGCGGGCGCGCGCGCGAAATTTATAGGCGCGCCGAATTCGAAATTATCAACGACACTTACTCGCACGCCGCACGTTATACATGTGAATAATTACATACATGCAGTCGCACGGGCCGCTTGATATCTTGATATCAAGGTGTGTGCGCATTGGAAAATCATATGTTTCGCGGGACTAAGGCAACCGCACACGGCGCTCCTGTGTCCGGCAGCGGAATTACATCAAAAGACAGTCCCTCGATGTAGACACGCTCTCGCGCAAGTACACGATGCGTGTTGCATCGAATGCTGGAACGTGTGTGGTGTGTGCGCAAGCATTTACGAGGTGATTGCGCCGCATTCTCGACACCGGCGAAGATTATTTATCGGCGGGCCGCGAGGGTGTGCGCGACGCGAGACGCGCGAATCTATAAATTTTATTGGCACTTTATTATTATTTCGCTTTGTGCATTCGCGGCGTTTTGTATGCAATCGTAATCGGGCATAAACTAGATTCAGTCGACACCGATATCACCCACATACATTGTTCATTTGTTATTGTTTTATTCAAATAGGATTAAGGTTATTATCAAGTCATTGAACTTTTTTAAGGATATCTCAAAAAATAAGAATTTAATATATTATTTATTAATGTGTAATAATATCAGCATCGACGTGAAAATGTGCGTTCGATTCTTTTCGATATTTCAGGTTTCGATATTTTTGAGAAGAGACGATCTTTCTACAGGTGCGAAGAATAAGATTTAAAAATTTCCTTCAACAAAATAGAGGCCACAAATATAAAAAAACATTAAACAAAATTGCAAAGTAATTATCTCACTAATAGATGGCGCATTGCCCATTGTACAGTAATTTTAATACCAATAAGTATCGATACTTTTTTAGAAATTTTGATCTCGACAATTCTAAGTGTGTATAATTTCGAATATAAACAGTTTCGATACTCGAACATTTCGAACCGCCCAAAATTATTCAGGAAGCCGGTGAATTTTAGATCGACAATTTTTACACAGATTACTTTTAAATAATGCTGTTTTCCATTTTCTGATGATGAAGTCAAGTAATGATAAAATAAGATGCAATTGTATCATCAATTTTACTGTCATCATGCTCTGGACCAAGATGGGACAATTATGTCGTCCAATTTTCCAGTTGATAGACTCAATTTTCATACAAGTTTAGAGGACATAAATAACCTTACATTTTATAGACTCTCTCATGTCATTTCCTCTGACACTAAGGAAAATCTAGTAGAAAAGTTTAGTAGTCTGTAAAATTTTATACAATATCAACTTTACTATCGTTAAGTGATATGAAACTAGGTGTCCGTAAATATGATGCAGATCATACGACATCAATTTTACCTAAGTTTCTTCATAGAGTGAGATGTTTTCAGGTGATTCTAGGAAAAAACTGGTCTTAGCTGTGATCAGGTGTTGACCAAAGTTTTATTTGCTTCGCTGTTTCAAGTGTAGTTTTGGGGTACAGTAATTTTAGTCCCTAAATATGATAGACCAATCCTTATGACGACTTTCCCACTAAATTATTTGACCATTCAGTTTGTCCTGTACTGTCGTATAAATATAAGGAGTAACAGATTATTCAGACTATTTTTTATGAAAGATCAATTGTCATGTTTTTTGACTAAGGGTCTAAATTAACCACAATTTGAATATAGTGAAATATGTCGTAAACGGAAAACGGAATGAAATATTTGAATATAATGAAATATTTAATATGGATAAATCATGGGTGTCACTATATAGAGCAAAGGGGGGCCCCTCCTGGTAATTTTATTTTACGTGCATTGATAAAAATAGGTTTTTTGTTTTTTGGAGGGTCATCCCCCTTGATCATATTCTGACCCCCACCCAGAGTGAATAAAGTGATGTTACCACAAAGGGAGACCTATGCGATTCCCCACAAAATGGTCAAGATTGCAATTATGTTCAGACATTATGTATTTTGAAAATCTTTTCTGAAAAATTACTTTCTACTTATTCAATAATACTCCGAAATCTCCTAAAAAGATTAAGGTTATTATCAAGTCAATGAACTTGTTCCTAATTGTCAAGTATGTAGAACATTTTATTCAAACCTGACCAACTCCTTACCGTCTACTCAAGTACATCTGTCGGTACGTTGTCCTATGTTCAGTGTTCAGGCCGTTAGAAAGTTAATTGAAGGACACATACATCATGCTTTTTCGCTGTAGTCTTCCGGTTTATCTAACATCTTAATTTTACTCCGGTGGCGCGCAGATTTTGAAGCGTTCGCGCAAGTTTCCGAAAATGGCAGTGACAACACACCGCCGCCACCGCATTTAGAAGCGCGCTGAATGCGGAAAGCGCGAATAAATCTTATCACAAACATGCATGTGCCATGTGTGCGCGTATGCGCGCCGGCAGGCGCTCGTTTATTCAAATCAACGCGCGCGAATAATCGAATAAATAATAGAGAGAAATTCGCTCGTTCGGCGAGGTCCAAATAGGACACACACAAAAATGGTGCCATCCTCTGGCTTTTGAAAAATGTGCCCACCAGGCATATAAATTCAATTTTGCACCAGGATAAACATAAATTTATAGTAGTGGCTTCAATTAACGCCTGTATTTCAAAATTGTCAAATATAGTTATTGGCAACTATTGACAAAGTTAATAATGTATTTTCTATTTTTTTGGATGCCTGTTGTCGTAAAGATGAAACCTCGATTTATGTATACATTTATCTATGATATATCCTGCCTTGCTAGTATATGTTTCTTCTGTTTATCAATCAATTTAATAGTATTTGATACATTTTTACCAATTTTGCAAGTGTTTTCAATATGCAAGGTCCCGAGGTCGATTATCTATGGGGATGTATTGTAAATTAACATAATTAGCATGACTAATTAGATTGACATTGAATTGAATAGAGCTAAAAAAGTTAATAAAGACATACGAATATCTCATACTATCTGGTAGTTTATACTATCTGGTACATACTATCTTAGTGGATGGTCCGAATCCACGATTTCTCTTTAATTTCTTGAAGTTAATGTCTTAAAGTCTGCGATAATAGAAGAGGTTATTATATCCATTTCAGTAATCTTTCGATTCCGTTCGATTATTTTTTACAAAACACTGGTTACTGTTTTGCTCGTATTTTTGTGATACTCCGAAGATGGCTCCATTACTCCGTAAATAATAACAATAATGCATCTTTAAAATATTCTCAAAAGCGCATAGATTCAGAAAAATACGAAAATATAATCCTTGCTTGTTACATGATTAGTAAATATGTCATGATCGGTATCAACATAGAAAATTATGAACTTTAGTAGTAGGATTCGTGAAAAATGTCATATTTAAATAGTTAATTAAGACTTTTCATCATGTTGCTCTAACTGAGCGCATGTAATCTATGTCATTTTTTTTATCTCAAACAGAGTTTAAATTACCCTGGCAGATTTTGAACATAACTCATTTTTCCACTGCAGTAAAGTTCCGATTAAAACTTTAATAGTTTAAAAATATTTTGACATTTGCTACTTTGAGTGATGAAACACATTTAGATTCGTTTTGTAATTAAAAATCAATTTGAGAAGAAATCACGAGGTAACCACGTCAACGAAGGAGGAAGCTATTAGCATTTGTCATAATTTGAAAGTGTTTAGAGCATTACATTAATATTTACAAAAAAAAAGTAAACCTAGCTTCTTTCAAGCACATGAACACAAATACGGTAATTAATTATTTACAATTCTCTATAATGATGTCACTCAAAGTATACGAAAAAATTGTTTACAACTAGCAACATTCAACACCAAATTTGGCGTCTCATGTTTTCATTTGCCTGTCATCTGCTCCGAAGTGCACTCTAACTGAAATTGCAGAAGCTTGCAACACATCGCGCGGTGGCATTAACTCTTCCGCGGGCTTGTTACAGCCGAAGGATGGAGGACGCCAATCGTCTGCATGGAATAAAAATGCGATTTATGAGTTTGTTTATTTGTTGGCGTGTATAGATAGCCGCGGATTCACTTGCGCATTCATTAGCCGTTAACGACGGGACACTCCTCGAGCGCAAAATCGCTGCGTTCAACTTGCGATACGCTTGAAATTTCTGAATGAAACGGCGACAACGCCGTCCTTTGTTTATGTGCGCAGTCCATCCAATGACCGTCCCCGGCTCGTTCGCAATTAAACTCGACTAATAGATTAAGCAATAATTCGTGCCGGTCGTGCGCGTTTCGTCTTCGATGCGTGCGAAAAAATGCTAACCATTCCGTGCGCGTAATTGCAATGCGCCGCGGTTCAGCTTTGGTACAACTTGGAAGCACCGCAAGTCAAAGAGCGCCTGATTTAGGGACGCATTACCAAAATTGGTGCTGGTAGAGTACATTGAATATTCATAACTAATTATGCGATAATGCAGTAGCATTATCGAGACCTCTCCAATACAGGGTTACCAACGTGAAATGCTACAATCCTAACTGTGGCTAAAAATCAGCCAAGCACAGACGACAGGCGTCCACGATTTTCCGACTTTTTTTTCAACATTTTGGTCACCCTGGTAAGAGGACAAACTATATTATTATTTGTGTTCGGTTACAGTTCGTTTGGGTTCAGGCCAATATCGTGCCGGCCCCGAGTACAGCTAATAACAGATTCTTAGCCGTGATTAGCATGGTGGTCATGCAGCGTTTAAGTGCACTCCTCGAGGAAGAGTTTCAAGCGGGCATTAATTCAAGTGTATGCATTCCTGATATGCTATATAAAGACAATAACGTTACGGTGGAATCAACCTGCATGATCGCAACGACTACCGGAAAATTTTCGACATTTCATGTTTTTTTCAGATCCGTGTAGTCGTGGTTTTTGTTGCATGGCGTTGATAAATTTGATGTTCGCTGCGAGTATATAGCGGTGAGATATCATGTGCTCACTGCTCGCTCATCCTTTCATATTTCATCTTGTTAGTTGTGTTTGATTTGACACCGCTGTCGCCCTTCGCCGTGGAAAATTTATGTATGATCCGATGATCGATTATACAGTTTTGGTCCATGTATGGACGAGATGATACTAGATGCTTTAATAGCAACATGGGACTTGCATTTCATACAGATTCATTAAAAAATATGTGTTGAAATTAAATTAAATTTACTTTAATTTAACTAATTTAAACTATCTTTTGAATTTTCTTGATTTTAAGGACAAAATATAAAATAAATTCCACATTTCACTATAGGAGATATAAAAATAAAAAGACAAACAGACAAATAAAACTTGATATAATCTTCACCACTGACAAGTATGTGCTACATATCAAATTGTATCACTATATTTTTCAGAAATTTTCTATTCGACGTGGTGAAATTGCTACTCAAAATTTTTATTGTACTGGGTATTGAAGATTGGATAACATAAGAATAAATTGGTGAATGCGTCTTACTTATTTATATGCTCATGGAAATGCATTTCACCTTAAAAAATAACTTTTATTTACGTATGAAAGTAACCAAGATAGGGACTCTTAAATGAGAATAACAAATTAAAGCATTACATTACTGGAGATGGCAATATTTATTCTTTTGGCGAGGGGGGAGCATTAGTGCTCTTTTAAAAATACAATTGAAGGTATGCATCGAAAAGTGGCTTTGACGAATGCTTTAGAGTTTTTAAGTAAACATGGGCAAAAATCATCAAGCAAGCGACAAAGTCCTTTGGAGCACGTTTTTTGAAGCTAATGAAACGCATTAATACACATATTTTTGTGTAAGAGGGCATACAAAATCGTTACGAACTGCATGCAACAAGCAACTACAACAGGCAACGTCTTATTAAGAAGTCGGATCATACATTTTCTAAACCATACGAAAAAGTAGCAAATGATACTCGTGTATAAATGGCTACTCGCGGCGTTCCTAAAATCGCCGTTTCCACACTGGCATCGTTATATACTATTGTTTGACTGTTCGTAAATCGAATATTCTTTGAAGGAATCTAGTCATTTCTCACGTTTTCACGTTTGAAACTTTTCTTCGTAAATCCAATTGTTTATATATCAAAGGTGTGGGAGTGGTGTAGCAGCAGGGGGTCTAGTGAGTGGATGGTGAGACGAAGGCGAGCGTGGTGGGGTTGTCGGTGGCGGTGGTGGAAGAGATGTGTGCAGGTATCAGTGGAGAAAGCGCTGAGGGGGAGAGGGAGAGAAGTCGAGAAGCAGGTTAGGCAAGAAAGGATAATGGGCAGCACCTACAACCCAGGGTACCCAGGAGGAGGCTCTGGTACTTTGGGGATAGGGGTACAAGCGGAAGGGAGAAGACATTGCTGGCAAGGGCTAGGTGTGGCCCGGAGAGGCGAGGCAGGGAGGAGGCAGGGGTGGATACCTCGGAGCACCTGGTGAGGGACTGTGAAGGACTGAAGGAGGAATGGTTAGGGTCCCAAGGAAGAGGAGGAAATTTTGTCGGAAAATGGCTGGCGGAAAGGGGGGAGGGCTGGCTGCCATCATAAAAATATGGTTAGAAAAGAAAATGAGAAGGGTGATCCTAGGATGATAATTGTATTGTTATAGA
The DNA here is from genome assembly GCA_027575185.1 of Mimaenictus wilsoni. Taxonomy (NCBI): domain Eukaryota; kingdom Metazoa; phylum Arthropoda; class Insecta; order Coleoptera; family Staphylinidae; genus Mimaenictus; species Mimaenictus wilsoni. Next base: position 85,692 of record JAODAC010043980.1, on the reverse strand, counting down.
TATAGTTTATAGATGATGTATTCATTGTGTTACGTTGTTATTATTTAATTATTGAATGTTGTTAGAGTGCAATAGTTATACTAAGGTTGGAATGCCAATAAAGGTTATACATACATATATCGAATGGAATTTATCTGAAAATTATAACTTTTGTAATTTTAGATAAATTTACAAAAGACCTTTGAGAAAACGCTATTATAGTCGGGAGTAAAGATAGAATAATCTGTAAACGAATCTACATTTATTTTCTTTTAAATCAATTAAAATGTTCCGTACCCGAATCGAGCTTTTTCCAACTGTGATACATTTGTTAATATACCCCTTTAACACCCCTAATAAAACTTTTTTTGTATTAAAGATAATTTGGTTTGTATATACTCATTTTCCTTTTAAATTATTCATTCAAAAATTAAAGGTTTTGTGCACAAACAGATACATTTTCACCTATGATTCACTACAAATTACATTATTTTAGCAAACATACATTTTCGAATTTGCTTATATGGCACATGTGTGACTAACTTTCCAAGAAGTTAAAGCGTAATTCAAACAAGGATAACCTGCAACATGCCCCATGTTGTGCGACATGGAGAACTATAAATATTTGTACTCAGCATTAACCTATTTTATAAAATTAACGACATAAACAAGCATTAAATATGTTTGTCCATGTTTCGATAATTCGTTCGGGCGCTTGAAATAAAATGTCATATACATGCGTCGTGTTATGCGCCGTTGAACACACATTGGCATAAATTACGCCACTTTTCTGCCCCAATTTACTTTTACAGCCACCGCAATGTTAAGGTGTTAAGGTCCCCTAAAATAGAACATGACTACGCCTGTAATTTACCAATAAGGCCAATTTAAATGCAGCCAAACATGCATAGAATGTGTCTGATTCACTGCCGCAATCCCTGCATATAGATAACCGTAATATTGAAAATTCATGTGATGTTTTTCCATGTCTGCGTCTTGACTTAACTATGCTACGAACTACAAAAAAAACACGAAAACCACGAATCTATTGCACATACGCATATATTCTACGGGCGTTTAAACTTTAATAACATGCCATCTTCTTGCACTCCTTCATCGCATATTCATTTCGAACGCGTTGCGTCCCGACTCCAGATGCGATAAAAATATAATAAATCCCACGCCTCGGCGTTTTTAACGCCGGTTGCTGTGCCGGCTGCAATTCTGTGGAAATTGACTCGGCATCACTTGAAAATTGAATTTTATTAAGTAATCAACGCTGCCGGTTGAGATTAAGCCGTGGCGGTTTTTATTGCGATTTATTTCGAGTTTATGCAGATTAATTGGTCGACATATTGATGAATTATTCGAGCGCTTTCGATGCCGTATGGTAATAATGTGGCATGGTTGTTTTCGGCCAGAGATCAATATGCAATATGAAGAGGAGCCAAAGAGATTCCCAGAGCGTTGTGGCGGTGTTTCGATGGATTGGCCACACTGTGCGGCCGCTCGCAAGAGATGTTAAACAGAATTGGACGTAATTTGACTTGATTGACGAGACCGCAGAGCATAAACAATGAAATTATGTTTAATGAAATCGAAATGTACGCGTGGTTCATAGATTGATTTATTAGCCACGGACGTATTATGTACACAAGCATTTAATCATCTTAAATTCAAATTTATTTCAATCTTCTTTATGCAAATTATTCTTAATAGGTTTTATATGAACACTTCAAGATTTTCTTCGCTATTTACACAGTATAGGTTTTACAAAGTATAAGTTTCCTTGGTTCACAAATTTAGCGACAAATCTTCGTGCGTTGGCGCGCGGTTTGAGTGAAGACTGGATGCGACTGCCATAAGAATGCACATGAAAATGTTTTTATTCAGCGATTTCATTGCCGATTTAGATTTCGTATTTGTAAATAAACGAAGGTGATAAGATACGATCCATATTGATTAACCATTAGAGTAGCTAATTTCTTTGAAAATAGTCAAATTATAAAACAATAACAGAATTTTCTTTAAAATGTAGAGAAAACGGTCTTAACCCAATTTACTAAATCCATTTATAAAGATTTAATTCAGTGCGTTTAAATGAGAAAAAAATGAATCCCATTCTTATAAAGTTACTTTCAGGATGATAGCAGTGAATAGATTTTAAGTCTAAGTAATGAGAACATTAGGTAGCAAACCGGATGACAATAAATAATCCGGCGTGTGGATTTCGGCTCGGAAGTGTCGGCACCCATCCGCCTCCCCGAATATAATAGCCGCGCCGGTATTAAGGACCCTTCTCGAACGGCTGGACGCTGCATAATTAAATCATTAATCACGCAAACATTTGTTTTAACTCTTTCACTAAGTTTACCGCACAGAAAATTCGCTCTTATGTTGGCAACACCGTTTTGTATACTTGTAAACCCCACCATTACAATAGATGAGCGTGATAAACAACTCTGCACGTAAGGAGTGCGTCATCTAATAAGATTTATTTATCGTTATAACAAATCTAACATATCAAACATAACCAACCGACTAATATTCGGCTAAGTTGACGACGGCCAATCTTTATCGCCTCGAGCACCGAGGGGAGGTAAAGTTACTATGAGCCGCAGAGCAGGATAAGAACAATCCTTCATCGTATCTTGTTTTTGTGTGGAGTTAATATACGAGCATGGCTTGGAGCGTGCCTGCGTTTTTCGGTTGTGGGTGGCGGATTGGGGAATTGTAACTGCAGTGGAGCAACATCAGCAACTTCGGGATGCTTCCAGGATGTATTAAACTGTCAAGGGACCAGCCGTACAGCACACAAAAGAAGCAAACTTTTGATTGCTTTGAAATAATACGTCGACAGCGATGGCGCGTATGACAAATGTCCGCGAAGTTTTCTTGCCTGAATTAGGGTTGAGGAAACTTTCATCCGTTGGCGCGTAGTCAGTCGTAAAAATTATTGCGCTAATTTTAACTTGCAGCAAGAGGTGTTAATTGGATTAGCGCTGAATGTGCCAGGGAAAAGTTTTGTGCTTAAATGGAATTTGTTTTACATTTTCTCTTACTCCACTGCGTTCTTATCGATAATTTAGTTTTAAAGTATCTGTTAAGAAGAAATAACTGTTTTAGTTTTACAGTGAGGGAAATGAAACCTTTTAAAGTAAGTGTATACAAAGTTAAATTGCAGGAGAATGAAAATTAATAAAAAAGGTCTGTGTTGTCGAATTTACATATTTCTGTACTTATTTCATAGGTGTTTTTCATATTAAAGAGAATTTTTGATAGAAAATCAAGCGTGTTTCTATGCAATAATTTTATTCAACATTCTTTAAATATCAGCTTTGTTTCGAACTTTGACAGTAAATTGGGAAGATAGCCTCAGTAAAATTACTTTTTAAAGTTTTGCAGATTGTAACAAATTTGGCATTGGACCAATGTCTTACTTCGCTTAGTTCTTATCAATATTTAGTTTTAAAGTTTTCCAATAACGCTGCTTTCAGCTTTGCAACCAAAAAAGGTTGAGAATCACTGCAGCAAATACACAACTTGCAGCCAAAGGAGTTTCTTCTTGAAATGTAACTTCTTGAGTTTCACTCAAAAGCTGGGGATTCCAAACTTTTTGTGACTACGTTCCCCGTCTTTATTGCGCCTGTGTTCATGTTCAGTATTGTCTCGAAAGGATCAAAAAGTGATGAAGGAGAAATCACTAACTGAAGTTCTTAGGCTCAACAGTGTTAGCAAGTGACTCCAAACATTACATTATTGAATACTTATCTTACTCTATTTTCGCACCTCCTTAGGGTGTTTTCCGGTTAATTAAGTTTCATCTTCCTTTCATTGTTAATTTACCTTCAATTAATTATTGATTCCTTCGGAAGAAATTCAGTTTTCAATAATTAATAATATATAAATGTCAGTATGGTTCTGGTATCGAATTCTGGCGGATGTAGATCAATAATTAATTATTATAAACAATAGTTATTTGTTTTTAATTTTTAGCTCGTGCAAGTCAGCGACAGGTTGGAGATACAACCTCTTTGGCAAGGATTTCCTACTAGTCGGAGTAAGGGTTCCTTTCATCTTAGGCAGTTGTGGCAGAACAATAGATCAATTTGCTCGCTGTTCACAAAAGGCTTGCTCCCTCACTGGCCCTCTACAACCTATAACCTATTAGTTTTTAATATGACTAATTACATAGAATATTAATCGAATACAACTAATGACTACAGAAGATGCTCGGTATATTGTCAAAGGCGCAATTCGTATCATAGTTAAAAATTCAGAAATTTGCTCTGAAGAGCATTAAAGCCATGTTTCATAGTTCAAGAATACCATAATCATCGTTTGACTATTTCTATCTTCGGAAGAATTGATTACACTAACTTCGATCATTCGAAAGAAATGATAGGCTATGTAACATCTAATTTTAGCATGTATAATTCTCAGCGACTAACAATGAATGCAAGGTTCTGTCTGTCATAATAAAAAAGTAATAGTTCAAAGAATATGAATACAATTAACAACTGAAAATAGTATCTTATTTATTCTGATAGAGAATACAAACAATAAATCTCGAAAACTACATTATTGCAGTCAGACAACCAGATGTTTCGTGCTGCGATTATAAATCATCCCGTTTCGAAACACGCTGCGCTGAAAATACTTAATAAACTTAAGACATCAATTACACCGATTGCGCATTACACATGAAAAACTTAATCTACTTACCGGCCGCGCCACAAGATCCCTCCCGGTCCCGCACGTACTATCGCCGTCCGTAATTAATTTATAATTATCATAATCGTATTAATTTCAATGTGCCGAGTGCGGTAATTTATTACCGCTGATAGAGGCAGTAAATTATCGCGATCGTGGACCGGTGAGGTGGAAGATGCAGTTGCTGGAACGAAGGGACTTGGCTCTTCCATGCCGCTGCACTTCTATCCCGTGTCGTTCTTGTCAACATTCTCTTCCGAAGGCGATCGAATGATAAGATCAAAGTCGTCTCTAATAGAATCGTTGACGGCCTGTCGAGTGGAATACCTCTTGGACGCTCGATAGTGGACATCGCTTCCTCCTCCTCGGATGACCATTAGGTGGGTTCGTGTTGCCGAGTTTCCTGGGCATATTCTGTGGTGGGTCTCCATCAAAGGGTTACCAAAGTTGAAATACACATTTTCAACTTTTACTTTGGTGCTATACATTTTCATCTATAAATATTCTACAACCTAAAGTTGTTACAAAGTTGAGAGGATCGTAAAAATGAATTTAAACTTTTGGACCACTCCAGTCTGAAATTGGGTAAAATTAGCCAACCCTAATTTTAACTCAACCGGCGGTCTGTCCAAACACGCAACAAAATGCTTGTAATAATTTACGTCTGGTACGAGCATGAAGCAGCAACATGTATGCATCTTGTGCACTTCAAAACAGCGCCAAACATGAAACAAAGACGCTGGGAAGGAGGCCCTGAGACGACTACAAAAGAAGGCAAATGCTCGTCGCATTTTTCGGGAAAGAGGGAGGAGGATCTTTATACAATCGCGTGTGTTACCCGGAACGCCAACACGCGCATTCCGGCGGTTAAATAATGGTTTAACTAAGATAAAAATTATACACGTGGAGCTAATAACATACCTTGAAAAAAAACATCGATAAATTATCTCAATTTTTCACATTCTTTTCCCGGTGCTTTACTTAGACTTTTTTTAGTCCAACATAATCCGTGGTTATAAGTCTCGTTACCTTCTGGGAAGTTGTGAGAATGGGTTACCAACATTTATAATGTTAATATCCTTCCTTTTTCTTTAAAACCTGAATTATCATAAATTATTACTTTAAACTACAGAAATAAATGGAATAACTTAATTTATAGAATCTTTTAGGTAGGGTTAGATTAGGAGTACTGAAAAGAGGAATATAAAATATTTCACAGAGTCCTAAATACTCACAGAATTTTAAAAATTGGAATAGAATTTATCTTATGGATTATTGGGCTCTATGGATGAATTGTCAACAGCAGTCTCAATTTTCGTGTGTTTGAATGATCAATTTTAAGTATAGAGCAATGTGATGGAATTTTTTGTGGGAGGAGATATTCGGTCGTTCTAGTTCACCGCGTATTTTCCTGAACGTAACCGAAAATGTTTACCTGTTGCTAAACGTGAATACAAATTTGACACTCGCCAACAATCATTCTTCGAACTTTTAGAACTTTAAACTTTTAGAAATTTAAAATATTGTCAAATTAAGTATCGATATGGAACTGTGCTCTCTCTAGAAATTCTCCAATTATAGCAGTGAACATTTGCACATCTCAAACAAAACCACATCCCATAAAACACGATTTACCATAAATTCTCCTTACATAACTGCAAAGAGAAATAGAATAACTTTTGTCCAAGACAAAATAAAAGAAGTTCTGTTGTGGCGACGAAATGTGTTTTGTCTCTCTGCTGTTGGTGGGCGCTTGTTTCCCAACCACAAAGAGCTAGTCTCCTTAAGCGCACTTTAAAACTCCTTATATTGCGATTATTTCCCGAAAAAGTAGCTTTTATGAACGATAAAAATACGGGGTTTACGCGCGCAAATTTGCATTCAAATAGAATTTATTCCAACCTTGAAAACATCGTAATACCACAGGCGGCGTACCATACTCGGCAGGCCAAATGTGGAAATTATGTTCGTGACGGCGGCATTTTGTTGTTTGAATGCTTTATTTTAAATAACATGCGACATGCTTGGCGGCAGCAATGCGTGTACGTGTATGAACCGGTAGACGAAATTGTGTTTTTGACACGTTCAACAATATGCTTTTTTATTGTTTCAGGTGAGTGTTTGTCGGCCGCACGAAAGAACACGCGAGAAGAATTTTTAACGACTTCACTTCATTACTATGTCTACGTGAGTGCGTATGTTTCGGAAGAAGTTTTGTGTTTCACTCTACCGTAGTAAGGTAAAAAAAGCTTCTTAAAAGCTTGAGGTTGGGCTGTAGAATCCTAAATCAAATGGCCCCAACAACGGGTATAGTCATAAAACATTCCAACCTAGAATCTTCCAACCCTAAAATAGTTAACTGGATAATTAGTTTCGCACATGAGGTCAAAGTTTTCTAGTTTTGTTGTTGTTTTCTTGTGTAGTTTTTTGAAGTCTTGCTTGAATTGTTTAGGTCAAAGATCATTTTATTTTTACCTGCCTTGGAAATTATAAAAACCTAGATTTAAAAGCAACTTAACAACTCCTGAAAGTATGGGTTTAGAAAGAAAAATAATAATTGATACATTTTTTATCTATCGACCATTTCATTTTTGTTTGCAATGTTTTTTTGTTATTGATGACGATAGTGTAGTGTGAACAGTGTGTGTGTAGTAGTATGTTATAGAGTAAATGGAGTTTTGAGAGTTGCATCTTATGATGCGTATATTGAGTGTTTAATTGTTGAAAGTTGATTGTTGATTAGGTAGAAGTGTAAGTGTTCACACTGCCGATTGTCCCACCCCGGCGATTCGAACCCCATCTGCCTGCGTTATAGACCAACGCTCTACCCAGTAGGGTGCCCAGGCCTTAGAAAGACATTAAACATAACTTACAAACATAATCGACAAGCTCTTAAAAAGTTAACTTAAGAATTAATTAATTACGAAGTGCCAAGATTTCGACTATTATTTTTCAAATACTGCAAGGACAGGCTTAGATTAATCTAGAGCTCGAGCGGTGCCGATTTAGTATTGAGGTAGCGCGCTACACGTTCGTTCAACACCACAGCAACACACCGAGCAATCGCCGGCAACTCGGCTGTGTTCGGCCACACTCATCTTGAGCTGCTACAGAGGGCTAACGAAAACGCCTCGAATGTAAAAGTTTAAAAAAAGGAGAATTAGACAAAAGCTGTACCCCTGTAGTCATTCGTAGTAATTTATGCCAAATTCTCATTCATATTCTGAATCATATACAACTTAATACAACATTATAACATCAAAACTATCATCTCCAAATACTTCTGTATAATTATTTTTCTTTCCAAACTTTTCTAGTTTTTTTTTCTCTCCGTACTAACTCTCTGTACTAAAGACATAACTAAACTCCATTTCCTTCTTGAGTTCAAAGTTATCAAGTTCTTTCAAGTTTAGTCTCTGCCTAGTCTCACTAAAATAGTTTGGGTCAAAGGTGATACTATTTGGACAAGGCATAAATGTCTTTAACAATTAAAATCTGGCTTTAATTAAAAAATGATGAGAATTTGGAGTTACTTGTAAATGCTGGCAGGCAGTGCCATTAAGCATAATAAAAATATCAAGCCTATGGCACGATGAAATAAGTAGGAATGCAATTAAACGCTATCTAGGGAAGTTTGAGTCAAATTGAATTAGTCAAGCCGGAGTTCAGGCTGAAATTAGCATTGTCGCATATTTGAAACTGCTTTCGGTCGTCTCTCATTACGGAATAATTACATATTTTTCTTTTCGTTTCAATTTCACGCTTTGCTACACCATATGCTATGCCTATTACCAATTTTGCGAATTCCTTATAATAAAGGGATGTTTGTCGTTGTGGCTCTCATCGAAACTTTGAAATCGCGTTCGTACGGAGTTCATTAATAATTGCTAAGAGCTTGGAAGACTTTGTGCAGAAGTAATAAAACAAAAATGGGTTACGCCCAGCTATTTTACAGGTAAGTGAAGAGATGTGGACGCTTGAAAAGGGTGACAGTTTCCGACAACGTAGGCGACACACAGAAACTTTTGCAAAATATCAGTGAAACTTTGCAAATCTCGTGGAAAGAAATTGGAATGAGAGCCAATTTCTTAAGATATGACGCGATTTGAAGGTTTTTACAACTTTTGCCAAGTCGTTTTCATGGCCTGGGGAAAAGTTGGCGGAGTTGAAATATAGTGATGCAAAGGTCTTTAGGATGCAAGGAAACTTAATAAAAAAGTATACTTCAAGCTCATATATTTTTCGGGTGGTGGTGTGCAGGAGTTTGGCGAGCGTAAAATGGATACCTGGAGTTTTTCGCAGGCGGCAGGACATTTCACGCCCGAGCCAACGCCAATCAAGTTGAAAGTCTGTTCATTTACTTTCCACTTGACCAGTTTTCAGGTCACATTTCGTTTGTCAACTGCCACTCGTCAAAATTGGGAAAATCTTGGTTATTCTTGCATTGTTGCCAATTGGATATCCTGATATGGTTCTTTGATTATATAATGTACTACTTACATAACGATAACGCTAATTGCTATAATTTAACTAATTGTATATTAGATGGCTTTGACTGCACAAAGCTGGAAATGGTGATAACCGGGAATCTTGAAAGCGGTTTGTGACATGAAGTTGCCTTACCTTGGGATTGAAGAGCTCTATATCCAAAATTTATCAATTTCTTATTAATGATTGAATTTGTTGTTATAAAAAATATCACATTTAGTCCGTGGAAACCGTTTCCACACAGAATTATACACTAAATCACACTTTGTCTTTTATACGTTTTTATTTATTAATTGATTAACATTTTGTATGTTTAAATTTTGGTTGAACCATGGTATCATGTCGAGTTCGAACTGACGCAATAAACCATGAATAAGAAAACTTGGCACCTTCAACTCTTCAACTTGGTTGGGAGGTACTAATAATTTTTTTTGATAAAAATGCCAACTATCAATATCTGCTCCTGCCCTGTCGAACATAAACAATAATTTATGTAAAAACGATATTTTATGCTAAATATTACAAAAACATATGCAAAAAACGTTATGTTGATCACATAGTTGCCAAATTCATATCCTCTTAACAAGATAGATTATGCATAACCATAAATATTGCATCGAATGGGCAATATATTCGTTTATAACTTTCTAGCATACTGGCAACCAGTCGATAACGGCGCCAATAAAATTCAAATCGGATAATTGTGCACTGAATCAATATTTTAACACTTGCCGGTTTAATGCGAATTTGAATTCAATTTTGCGCGGCATGATTGCGCCGCTGTGAATGCATTAGGACGCATTGGCTGTCATATAAAAGATAACACACGTATCCTGTGTGCGATCGCAGGCGTATAAGAAGAAAATTTATAATTGGTATTAAAGCAGCAGGAGTAGGTGTTACATATAATATAGAGTTTTGTAACACATTGAAATGTTACAATAAACTTGCTGAATTTACGACGTAATTGCAAGAGCCGATCCCATCCTGTTGTGTTCCACACACATGCATACTATGCAAGTACCTGAAAAAGTCATAAAATATTTGATCAAGGTTACGGGTATGAAATGCACCTAGGTAGGAAAAGAAAAACAACGAAATGCAAAAGCAACCGATGGGAATGCAATAAACATTGAGCAAAAACAAACGTTTTGACAACAGCCCCATGAAATCAATGTTGTTTTAAGAGGCAACGACCTAAGGCTCCTTTTTGCATGTTTGTTTGTTTGCAATTTGCACTTGATTTATTCCCCGTGTCCAGCGCTAGGACGATAAGAAGAATTTTTGCGCGTTTGTAAAATGAATGAATAATTCATTCATTCCGTGCTTTCCATTGTTGGCTAGCCGTTTTTGAAACAGCGCTATCAGTGCACAAAAGAGGGGTGATTATTTTTCGAGAACGGAAACTCTTAAATTCGCGAGTAGGACGCAAAGTGACGTGCCACGCTAAGGAAGTTGCAGGAAGGATGTACGCCACGGTCGAGCGCAGCTGAAATTGTAACGTCAAGTATCACCGCAGGAATCACTGCAGGCCCACAGCAGGACGTTCATTTCGCGTTGCAGTTTACGTGCAAACACGCAAACTTATTTCCAGTATGTAATTTATAACTTACCGACGTCATTTTTACAACTTTGGTTATGTCATGCCATGTCATTTTTATTTCAGTACGCCGTATTTAGTTGCATAAGTGAATTTCCAAATTGTTTTTAATGGCACATTATTCCTATTACTGTTATTAAAGAGTATATTTACATTTAAATTAGAAATTGAACTATTTTAGATTTATGTTTACGGTATGCGGTAGAGTAATAGTATAGGGTTAGTGCAGGTACAGAAATGATTGGTGCATACCTGAATATTTAAGATCTTATTAGTGACATGAATGTATTAATAAAGCTTGCATTTACGTACTTTCTTTTTATAGTCTATTTCTAATTAATGTACAATTTATAAAGATAGTTTAAAATTTGCAGTAAAATTATTAGCACAGCACAGTTGGTAGTGCTTCGGTTTACCACGCAGTCGGTCGGGGTTCGAGTCCCCGAGGTGGGCTCCCACATGTGTGAATTAATTAATTCACACAAAAATTAATCACACAATTATCCACACCATTAAAATCACACTACAAAATCACACACCAAAAATCACATCAATCGCAGTATACGCATCTCACTACAACTGCAACAAACAAAAACCATGAGGCAATCTCTACACTCAACAAGGAACCAACACAACACCAAAAATCAACGATAACATCACATTATCATGTAAAAATATAAAAAAAAACATGTATCCAGGCTGAAGGACCAGATAGATCGATGGCCAGGTCTACGGACCAAATACAATTTTTTTAAATTATAATTTAGCATGCTGCGGCTTGCCGCGTTGGAGAGCTCGGTGCTCGTTAGATCACTGCAGTTAAGCAACGTCGGACGTAGCTAGGCGTTGGATGGGTGAGCACTTGGTATCCCCACTCAACAAGTGGCTGCGGCGCCGTCCGTGGACTCCAGATTTCGCGGTAAATACGTGAATGAAGGTTGGGCGATTCGCTTGCAACGGTTCCCAGAAAAAACCTCTATGCACAAAAAAGTTCAGAGCAAGTACCATCAGTAGCGAAGTAGTAAAAAGGTTGTTGAATAAATAAAAAAATATATATATTTTAGCATAATAATTTATTTTTGCCCGTCCGGGAGGTTTAGTGGGTAACACCTTGGCGTATCACGCCAGCGGAGGAGGTTCGAGTCCTCGGGGCGGGCACCACACAGTGTGATTATTATTCACACACCACTTCACACATTCACCCACACACACACACACACACACACACACACACACACACACACAACTTCAAACAATCAACTTCAAATATTAAGGCTTCACACACCAATCTACAGACATCTGTAACTAGAAGAACTACAATTAACATACACCAACAATTCATACCAACACCAAAAATTGTTGAAAGAACACTTAATATATGAATTGTAACCAAAAACAAACAACAAAAATAAAGACCACAAAGGTCGATAGACGTTAAAATATATGTTTTTTTTTATTTGTTATGATTGAAGGTAATTGTTTTATCACTATTTTTTTCATAATTTCCTGAGGTACTAATAAACAATATAAAAACATTCATCTTAAATAATAGATAATAAATTGTTGAATAGGTTCCTTCATTTCCAGTTAATATTCTCGCAACAAGTATTGTTAGCAAAGTTTATGGTTGGTTACCTACAGTGTTAGTAGACTAAAATACCCAACGAACCATAAATCGTTGGTACATCTTTTATGTGAACATTATGGGCAATATTGGTTAGCATTTCCTTTTCCCTTTCCTGTGCATAAATTCCGCGTGCGCATTGCGAGGGATAATAATAACTCGACGCAGCTTGCACAAAGCTTTTTTCAGCCCATTCGAGCAATCGACGGCGATGCTACGAAACAAGGCACTGATCATAAAATCACGCCAGAGTGTCAAAGGCTTGTCCGGGTAAATGTACTTAAATCACCAAAGACAAAGAATTCGTTACACTCGTTTTGCGCTCTCACCGCCGTTGGAATTTCTCTTTGAAATGTGATCACTGCGGTCTTTTTGCTTGCTTTGCTTTTGTCGGAAATGCGAGGTTACCTTCCAAATTGCAACAACGATCGCTTCGTTTACGTATTGGCGAACAATGGACCCGATCGAATATTCTCCGGCATTGTACTTGAGTCTAAACAATAGATCGCTTAATCGGGAAGTGTATATTTTAGTCCTTGTGTGATGTGTTTGAAAGATGTAAGTAGGACAACCAACAATAACCTCTCAAAATAAGTATAAACAATGTGCAGGCGAATAATGATGGAGATGTTTTGAAGAGTTTAATTTGCTTGGAAACTGCAGATGGCTTTCTGGTTTATTTTTGGGATGAAAAAAGTCGAAGATGGAAAACAGCTACTGGCACTTTTTTGGTTGAGTGGTGAGGTCGGGGCCGGGTGCAATGTGCGTTTTTTTTTTCTTATTTGCTGGGTAAATATAACTAAAAAAGGTTGTTTACATCATGCGATTGGAGTTTTATAGTATGTGGCTGCAAGTTTAATATGCTGTAGGACGTTTACCCTTCAAAATCTTCCAGTTTTACCACCAGCTTGATTTATTAATAAACCTTTATTAAGTTTGTTCCCATTTTTAGATTTTTTGCATTATGAACTTATGATCATAAAAATGTCACTGGAATAGAAATGTTGTATGCTTGGCCGACTATATTAAGTGATATCTGTATTTAAATATGCTTAAATATTATCGTACGAAATATATCGTCCTTCCGGGAAGAAAAAGTCAAATGCTCAAAGCGCTTTTACAACAAGACGTTAAATAAAGTACCATGAGAAAAGCAGCTAATAAACTTAAGATTGAAGCAATGAAAAGTGAAAAATTTAAGTTGCCTACAATGTAATAAACTTGGACTTAATGTATAACTTAAAATTTGAAAAGGAGTATTTGAATAGTTTCTGTTAATGGATTTCGCACTTTTGAGCCGCTTGCCAAAAATAAATGAAATTCAAGGCACAAATGGATTCAGCTATAATTAAGGCTCTGTATAATTTTTATACATTTCAAAGCAGGTCTTGTTCAGTTGAGACACTACCAACTGGGCTACGAAGCTGATACATTGAAATTTGCTGATAAAGTAAATACCTTAATACATACCATAATAAAAATGTGACCAAACTTCGAATATCCATATACGGAAAATGATGGAACCAACTTTTTTATTTCGTAGTTGACAAGTTTCCAAATATTGTAGGTCAATACATAAAGCGACGAGGCATATAGCCTAAACATGTATATTAATCAGTGTGGAATGATAAAATCGACAAAAAACGAAATTCAGGATTATGTTATTACCTAGAACTCGCTATTGATATAGGAATTATAAACGTTAGGGAGGCAACCAATCTTGATTCGATCCAGAGACAATTAATATTGCTCGCATTCTGGTGACTTCAAATTATTCTAGGCATGGCAAGTTACAGGGAAATAACTATAATATCGGACTAGTCTACTAATGTATTTCTCAATTTCTAGTTTATTTCCAGTATTGTATTGCCTTCTACTCATTTGATTGTCTCAGTCCCCTTTGATGTATCTCTATATCACAAAAGTTTAGTCAATTTTAAACGCACGCAATGTTGAATTACACCCAAAGGTTGCATTTATTCACCCTTGTAATCAAAAGCCAGCTGAATCAACTCCTTGTCCTTTCTCAATATAAGCCCTCTTGGTCGAGCGCATACAGCGACCAACACCTTTCGCTATCGTAGTACAATAATTGCGCTTGTACACATTTGTACAATAATAAAGCGCACTCAAATTTCAAATTGCACGGGGCGCTCGAGTGGAACCGAATAAATTGCCCCTTCTTGTGCTTGAATGTAGGAAATTGCCGTGACAAACAAATTCGATACGATTCATTGTCCTCACCGTCCTATGGCAAAGAAAACATTGACGAAGCGAGAAGGGAAATTAGATTATATGTCTGCCCAAGCATCATTTAATTAAACTTGAAACATTTCTATTATGTCTAGCAATCTATACTCTTATAAATGAAATGTTTTATTTAAAAATTTAAGGCTTCATGTTGCATTTGAGTGTTTGATATTGTTAAATTTATTGAAGTATCAAATGGAGCGATTTCGTAGAAATTGTTTGCGCTAATCAATATTGAAATCACATGTTCGCGTGCGAATCGTCACTTCCTCAATTATTCATTGGTTTTTGAACTCGTGCAGTTCGCAATCAGCAGCATAACAAGGAATTCAGGAAATACATGACATGCCTACGAACAACACCATTATGATTACGTTCAATTGTTGCATATTCTACGTTAAAGAATGTATAGAAAGTTGCTTAAACTTTTCCGAAATCTCTGCAACCCAATGCACAGAAACCGGTAGTATTGGTTTATAGTTCTGTTGGCAGATCAGATAAATTACATACCGTTTTGCAACATTGTGTATAGTTTGTACCCGTTGTCACAGGCTAGGAAGATAAATGACTTGGAATTGGAGCTGTTATATTGAAAACCCAACTCTTCACCATCCAAACTGGATGAATCTCTGAGACATTCCCATCTCTGGGATATTTCAACTAAAACCAGGCAATTTTCAAAATGGTTTTCTCTTTTCTAATGTTTTAAAACCAGTGGGAACTTAGCAGAATACAAGTTTCACTATTTTCTATTTATTTTACATAGGATATTATCTCCTATACCAAAACTTCTGATCATTTTTCATGTAAGTTATTATAAACAAATAATTTCTATTAGCTCGTATTCAACATCCAGTCGCTTAGTCAAGTGTCCAAACTCGATTTTGTTTACTTTTCTAAAACTAGACGAGTACGCTCACCAAAGATTTGTGAATTCGTTCTTCTGTCGCAGTCGGCGATGGTTGTCGGGTATTTGGTGTACAAGTAACTATGTAATAATACATCGTTGATCGTGAAGCTGATTTAAAGATCTGCATTTCACTCCATGTATTGCGTTTCCGAAGCGCGCATGTTTTTAAAGCTAAAGATATTTCAAGCCGGTAGTTGTGACTTCTGTAGTGTGAAGAAGTATTCCGTGGAATTGTAAACAATTTTAATTAAAGTTTACATGCCTTATTAAACCTTGCACAAAGATAATAATAAAGATACGAGTGAGTGTATCTGGTGTTACGCATATGATTATGTTGCGCATAATGAGCACTGAACTTTGCTTGGTTTTGACTTCTCGGTGTGTTTGTGTTTCAGCCCGAAGGCAACGATTCAGTGGGAGCTGGCCACGCATTCCGATGCAAAGTGTTCAAGAAGCCGCGACCATGCCATCTGTGCCATCAGCCAATCTTCAATCAGGGCTCGTGCTGCCGAGGTAAATACCCTTTCCATCCAAGTCGTCGGCGTCATCGTTGCCGTGCTCGTTTGCGGCCTTTATCATCGACGCGCCATTCTTCTTCGCGCGTCTTAAACGCCTTTTTCGCGATTCACCTTCGCCATTCCTCATCCCAGCGCGACCCATTCATATTTTCCGCACTTCATTTGTCATTTCTTTCATTTTCACGTTGAGACGTGTCTCTCGTCCGCGTTGGGCGGCGCAATTTTAAAATGCAAATTTGGTCATAATATTTCAGGCTCGATGCGTTTATAAATATCTGAGTTGTCATTAATCACTTATTTTTGGGCTTGGTGGACAGGATACAAATTACTGTGAACCTTTAGGATGAAAACTTATAGGGATATTTAACTGGAGCATATGCAATCAACATTACAACATGTATAAATCATTTATTATCTTATTTGGTGTAATCTAATTTTCTTGTAATACCTAGATTTATGACTTGAAAGTGTTTAATTCTTAGATTCAGACATTTTTGTAATGACAATTAATTGATTAAGTCAGCATTTATCAATCTGTGGTGAGCGCGAGTAGGGCAACCTTAGTTCAGGTTCTGTATATGTAATCAAAGGGTCAGATTAGTGTATTCTTAGAGAATATTGAGGGGGCAGCGCGACGATGGCTTCCTGGAAATCTTACTAGCCTGGGGTCGTAGCGCGACGCTACGCCACTTGAGATATTACTGCATCCGTAGGTCCCTTTGTGGCAGTACCCCCCATCGGGCTAAGAGATGGGGAGATTTTAATTATTATTGAGTCAGGTATATTTTATTACACTAATTCCGAATCTCGTCGGTTTTAAAACATTTTCCAAAAATTGAAAAACTTGAATTTCCCGGCTTGTACATTATTGGAAAACCACTATATATAAGTAACCTTTATTATGGCATTACAAGCTTCCAAACATTTCACGACCTCCCAAATCACATAATAACATATAAATAAAATTACAATATTAAGATATATATGCATAACAACAAAAACTAAAATAAATAACGAACACCCTTCTCCCTTCTTTACTTATACCTACACCCTTCTCCCTGAAAATTTGATTGATTAAAGCCACATTCTCCCCTCCCTCATCCAACCATTTATCCACCTGTCCATTATCCCATACATTCCCTCACTGTATGTTCTCACGTATCCAACGCCGACATAGTGCACAAAAACAACTATAAATTAGACTAAATTATTTCAAAATAGCCATAAGAGGCATTTTCCCAACACGACTTCTTAAATGTTCATCTGGTTCCAAAAATAACATTCTTGGAAGTTTCTATAAATTGTTTCAATGCAAAGGTACTTTTGCTTCGGTCCTCGCTACTATCTCATCTAGGAGCGTGCATTAAGCTCGTTATAGCAAATAAAACAACGTATCCAATTATCCTCTTATCAACGATGAAGGCATAGAAGAGTTAAAGAGATTAAGTACTGAAGGTACTTGCACAAATGCTGAGTGGAAGCTGCTGCTTCTGCTGCCGCCGAAATGAATTGTGAGAACTTGCAAGTTCTGCGGCACGACGGAGAAATTAAGTACCTCTGAGTTAGTTCCACGCAGACAACGCCGAGCATCTCTTAAACTCTTCACGCGCAATTATTTTCGTGCTTGGTGTGGCGCACATTTCCACGTATTGATGACTTTGCAAAACAACGCTCACATTAACGACGGTGAGCGCGAACATTGTGGCGCGCAAAGAGCCCCAACGATTTCGTCATTTTCGCGACTTTGTGGTGTATGCGATTAAAATACGTAGAATAGACTGATACGAAGTTAGCAGTGTGTCATCTATCAGCGAGAATTTGGCGCAATTTCTTGATTGCTGATTACTAATTTCAGAACGAAGCAAAATTTATTTCGATGTTGATTAGTGGAGTATTATTGGTAGTTGTTTTTTATAGTTATGTAAAAAGGAAATATTTGGGGAAAGGCAATATCTTCGCCTGGTTGCCATGTAAAATTTTGAGAAAGAACTTTTTTGGGCGTTTTGAGTGAACATTTTAAACCTGTAAGCCCAATGTCACTTAATGAAAGCTATATTGGTTGTGCTGACTTCATGTTATGATCTTAACTAATTTACGAACTTACCTTAAAGATTGTGTTCGGGAAAAATATCTTCAGTTGTTCATCGAGTCATAGTCAACTTGGGGAGGGATTCCTTTCTGACATTAATGGACATGGCGAGGTACTGCCAATTTGAGAAACATATGGTGCGCCTACGAATGCATTTAAGTTCCACCGTAAGGGGGGCGTCTCACAGCCGGCTTCGTGCTTCCATTCGAATTCATATTAATCTCAGAAAATCTTAGAGAACGACTACGAATTCCTTCAACAAACACATAATTACTGTTTTCACATTCATATTCATATAATTAATTTACTACTATGAGATTCTCCGCTAACTTCCTATCGTTGCATATAATCAATAGGGCATGCACAAGCAAATTGTTCGTGTTCGCACATAATAACTCGCCTCCAGTCATCGTGATTACAAGTGCTATGTATAAAATGCGGCGCAAACGCTGCGAGCAATGACGGCGTGCGAAATTGATGCATAAACTTCAGAAAATGACAATTTCAGCGCGGCGATAAACAGGAAGCCAAGCGAATGTACCACGGCGGATACCTTTGCGCGCTGCAGTATTTTCAAACCGGCGTAATTACGGGCGCGCAGATAGCGCGTTTCGCTGCTATTTGATGCCGCGCGCGCTCGCGCACGCTCGAGGTGCATTCAAGATGATAATTTACCTCCCACCTATGGAGAGATATCTGTCCACCCAGGCTCGTGGCCAGCTCGTTATCGAGACGATGCGCTTCCTGGGCATTTATCATTCGCATTGGGGGCACCTTCCGAACGGGGCCTTTGTCAGTTTGTTAGCGCGCCGCGTGAAAATGGTAATCTCGTCTTACTTTTTTTGACGTGCCGCTATCGTCTTAATATTTCACACGTTAACCGACTACTAGTCACAGTCATTTAAAGTCATTTAGAAGGCGATTAACGGGAGTTTGATGGATGTTTAATCTGAGAAGTCTATAAAATGTACATTGGTGAATTTTTCTGTATGCAACCAACCATGTAGAATCAATGCAAGTTGTTCTATTAAGAAACTATACAAACAGCAGTTAATATGTCTGATACATGATACCTGTAGATATCAATGCAAGAAGTGGAGGAAAATGGAAACAAGTAATATTACAATTGTATGAAATGAAGAATATTAATTCTTCAAGAGGTTCATTTTCTTTCTGAAGTAGTCCTTTTATTTTGGTTCAATTTTCAAGTGTTTTACAGATTTTTTTTTCTCAAATATAATAATAGTTTAACATAAAAATAGTTTTTAGACAAAAAAGCGTTTTGTGTTATAGTATCTGGTAAAACAGGCAAATAGGGTTCCGCCCTTAACACGTCTTTCAATGATATTTATTCGGTTTGCAACTAATCATGCACTTTCGATGGATGTAGTTTTATTAAGAGGCTACACAATCAGCTGATATTGTACTATAATTTTTGACTAATTTTTGACTTGAATATAGAATGGAAAAAAGATTTCTATAATTTATAAATGATTTTTGTCATAATTGTTCTTAGTTTACCTTTATACAAAAATATAGATATTCTGTACATTACTACACGCTAACTCTCCATTCGAAAATAATTGTACAGTTATGACTATTAATTTTCACTAACTAGAATGTCCACGTAATATTAAATTACATTTTTTAAATTTGTGTATTTGAAATTTAATATTTGCTAAAAATAAATCACATGGCATTCAACTTTCTTAACAAAGGTTACGTACTTTATCAGCGGTTAAATTTTACACTTGTTAAGCGTGTGGATACGCTTAAGCAAGTTAATAAATCTAAATTTAGTAGTCGAGTTCATAGGTTAGTTTTTACAAATAGCGTGCCTAGCAATAAGCTGCGTCCGTCCGTCTGTAGGCCTATCCCAATGCAATTCCAGCGTAAAAGCGTAACAATTGATGACTGGAACGGAACGCATATTAAACTAATCGCTATTAATTAAAATTGTGGGCTGGTCGCGGCGCGCCGATTCCGATCGGTTCTCTCTCTGCGAAGGAGTCATTTCCTCGATTGCGGGCGCAGCGCAGCACAAAAGAGGCACCGGGAATCAACCGGCCCCGCCGACCAACGTGCGCCATTTATCATCCGCCCCGGCACAAGAAGTTGGTATATGTGCATTGTCGGCGGCGGATTGTAGTATGTGCTGTATGTGCCCCGAAACGACGCCAAAGCCTCACGCTGCATCGCAGAACTTTATTCGCTGACCTTCCGCCATTGACACTATTTCATCGACGCGTTTATTGAATTGCGTCGTTTAAGGTATACGATCATAAGAGTATTTCAAAACGCATTGTGCAGTTCACAATGTGCACCGTCGATAACGAATTAGAGGAATGCTACGTAATTTATAATAGCCCAGTGGCGTTGCTACTATATAACAAGGACATATTTCTGTCAATATTTATTTATTATCTTGCTCTTCGTATTTTTAATATAGGATAACCTTCAGTAATGTAAACTGGATTGCATCTTTATATTTGATCGATATTGATAATATCAATATTTTCAAGACGATATTTCGATATTGATATATCGAAAAATTGAATATATCGATTTCAACAAATATCGATACTTCATCAACGTCTGACATGTATAGTATAAATAATTATTGGCAATTTGCTCTATCTCTCTCTCTCTCTGCCACTATATTCAAATAATAGTAAAAAGAACTTTATATACATGTAACCACAAATAAAAATTAAACTAAAATAAAACTTAGAACATATTCCCACCCCAATTGTTTTCCGCCATTTACGTTCTGCCAAGCTAAGCCCGATTCTTAGGTATTTCCTTTTTCTCCACGGTTCCCCGGATCTTCGAAGAAAACGTACCCTTATCCCCGTTTCATTCAGTAGCTTGAATGTTCTTTCATCTTCCTTTTACCCTGCCCTCGCCTATTCCGAGCCACACTTAGCTCTAGCCTATACCGTCTTCCATATGCCTGATCCTCTCAGACGGTCCTAACCGTTGTTTGTGAAAGTCGCTGACATTGAACCTGAAAATATAACTATTTAAAGTCGATCAACGATGTTCAATGAAAACTCACCCCTCAGATTCGTCGACGGGGTGAATCTGGACGGCACCAATGAATAAAGCTACTACGCCATTGGAACGCACCAAATGTGGCTTGCGATAAAGTATAAATCTTTTGATCGCGGCGCCGTTTACTTCACGCTCGCATTAACAATTATAATGATCGAGGATTCCGGGCAGCTACAATTCCCAAATCCAGCTTTATAATTTCGGGCAGCATCGTAAGCATGATTTTATGGTCGAATATTCATGGTAAATTTGTTACGATGCTGAATTAAGCATTGATAATCCAAATATCATTAATCATGTTTTAATCGTGTTTATACGGCCCGTGTCTCCCGTGATTTTGTAATTTATTACCGATTTGTTTGTTTGTTTGTTTCAGTATGCAAATATGTCTGCCATAAAGTGTGTGAAAGCAAGGTATGTAACTATTTTTATTACTCTTTTGTTATCAGTTTTATAGTTTATACAAGGTGTGCAACTGAGTTCCCGAGTTTCCTATATTGATGCTAAATGAATAATGCAAAGTAGAAACAACATTCGACATGCATGAATACTGTCTGGAGATTAGTCTATTTATATATACTGTCATTTTATAGGTTATTATATTCTATTATTTCTACTAACTGAATGTTCCATTTATATTTCCAATTATATTCACCAGACAAGTTCATAAAGTCAAGTTTATTGTCAGTTTCATTCAATTTCTTTGAAATTAAGGACTATTTTTTTTAAAGTACTGATAACGATCAAAACTTGCAAAAAGTGCACTCGAGTTGTTCACTTTTCCACATGCAAAGGTAACATATATGTAAATCTTTGCATACATATGTTTTCTGTGCACATTATTAAAAATAAATCATCCGAAAATGATTATAAAAACTGATTCAATGAAAATTTGAATAAACGTTCTGACTTTTAATTGTTTTAAGAATTATTAAACGGGGGAAATTCATGTAAAGGGCCATAAAATTGTTTTTTAGAAATAATCTTAATAAAGTACTAATCTATTCAAACGCGTTTTTTTCGCAATATCATTTTCGATGTTGTGCACCCGATTAAGAAAACTCTGATGATGGTTCATTTTGTAGATAATTAAATTGTCTACGATAAGACCTCAGTTGTTATAAGTCTTACATATTTTTATGTTTTTTCATATTTTTAAGTAGAATTTTGGTAGAAAAATGTATTTATATTTAAAACTCTTTAAAACATAAAATTATAACTTATTCTCGAAAACATTCGACGTCATATCGAAGCTACTTCTATAAAGTTTACAAAAACTTTTTAGTTTTCCATTGGCGATTTCTAATTGAGCAACAATAGATGAGGCGACATTAAATTGGTATCCATTGTTACCTTAAATATCGATTTTTAATTCTAATAATTGAGCAATTAGGAGTTATGCATTTAATTTTCATAAAAAAGCGTTTTGAGTTGTTATACTGGAAAAAATCATGTAAATAATTTATTTTTCGATCATGCAAATTCAAACTATTTTCTTTCCTTGAAAATAGCCCATGTCTGTAGAATTTTAGGTTTCAAACTGCACCAAAGTTAACAAAAATCAACTCTCAACAACTATATTCACAAATACAATTTATAAACTCCATGAACTTTGTTGCATACTTTGTATAAACAACGAAACTTATCCACTCTCAAAGTTTATATTACTAAACGTGCTTATTGGGTTGCCTACCACGAACCACTATCGTGCGCATTACGGAATATATGAAACACTTCGATCTACAAACTTCTCCTACCCTTTCTCCACTTTACCACATCGTAAATATCGCAAACATTTCAATAAGGTAACGGTAATAAAAGCGCTATACAAACACCTTGAACACAAACACACATCTATCACACAATAGCCAATGAACTGAATATCCGCGCATCAAAAAATGAATCATTTTTTAGAAGTAAATATAATTAGCTAACAGTATCTGTACAAACTTATAATATACGGATATAATAACATGTATGACTGGAGAGTTAATAAATTACTCCAGCGATGTCGATAAGCAATATCATTAAATTCTTTTTGAAACCTAAACCCCCCGAAGGTACTCGTACCGGCATATATCGGTATAAGGGCCGGTGGAAGTTTTCCTTCCTCTATCTTGTGGCATCCATCGATCCACTGCAATTATCGAATGACTTTCCGATCGTCGGCGTGTATTACTTATCATAACTAGCCACTCGAGACCACACCTAGCTCGACTTGATGATCACACGCTCAGACCTTCAACTGAATTCGATCTATTTCGAGCCTCGCTTAATAGCAATAATGTTGAACAGTATAATTAAGTAACTTGTTAAAAAATTGGAAATTTTAGCGTCTTTAAATTTAAAACTAAACGTTTTCGTTAGTAAATATGTAGTGGCACATTACCGGCGAGTTAAATTGTAATTGAGTGATAATTATATGTACGTGTTACCGTCTGGATCGCGTAATGTCAAGGATAACACTTTATTGATCATGTCGGCAGTCGCATTTCATATTCCATTAATAAAACCATTAGTTCATTCTACGCATAGTGATATGGTAGAATATTGAGTAGTTATGCAGTTTATTGAATCGTTTTTACGTGTAATTTATTACAGTTTTATTTATGTCAGTGATTAAGAGGAATGAAGTAACTTGAACAATATATTTCAAAGATTTATATCGGAAAATATCATTAAGAAATTATTCAAATCCTTTTACAATGCAGAAAATGGTAAAAAGTTGGTAATGTTCAAAATTCTTTTTCATTATTGACCTCTTTAAAATGTCAAAATTTATGTACATAAATTAGTGAATATAAAAATGTCCACACCTGTTGTGAGCACATTTATTAATTGTTTTCCGATTTTCGAAAAACTTCGTTTCAATGATCACTAATAACTATTTCTTATGCTTCATTGATATGGGATTAATTAATATATATCCTCACTTCTACATTTAGAAAAATGAAATTAACAGCAAATTCCAAATATAGATAAATTAAACTGTTAATAAAGATATAATTGAGAGTATAATATACTTAATACCTAACGTAATTTCAATATAGTATATTTTCAGATAAAAACAGTGGAAATAACCATTCTCCGAATAGTTAAAATCTCTTACTGCTCGTAAAATCAAAGTGAAATTACGTTTCTCTTTTTAGTTAATATTCAATTGCTTCCAGCAAATCGTCATCATCAGTTTAAGAGCTTGTGATATGCAAATTTTGGCATACTATGTGAATGGAATTCAAAAGAGTGCTAAAACGGACATGTTAGTTGAACAGGTAGATAAATTACGCCACACTGGGAGGAATGATGTTCTTTGGCAGGGCAAGGAAAAATCTCAGCGGAAGGCAAAATTTATGTCTCATTAATTTATTGGGCGATTTATCAATCGATGGGCGATAAATTAGGGAATGTATGATTTTATAGCGTGGTTAATCCGCTGCGATTCATCTTGCGGCGAAGCGCGCAAGCAACAAGCGTGTCGTGTCGAGCGATTAGATTCCAAATGCACGACGCCTGTTGTGCGCGGCACGTTGAGGTAAATGCGTGGTTTATGATCGTCCTTTTGTAGGAATTGATGTGCGCGTACATATTTCTGATATCTTTACGGCACGTCCTGCGCCGATAAACGGACTTATCTTTGCGACCGCATTTGCTTGTACTCGTATAATGCTCGCCTTCTAATAAAACACTTTACATCGGTTACCATTAAATAGTTCTTGGGATGTAAAACATACAATACAGGTTATGACACATAGCTAATTTTAGGTTATTTGTTGGTAGATATGTTGAGGTCGATATTTACTATTTTTAAAAAGTAATGATTCAAAAAAATGATAATATTGTACATGCAATTCTCAGAAATTCAAAAAATGTTGATAAATTCTGGGGAAGAAGTTTGGCAAAAAGACACTTGGCCATACATAAAATAGAGTACTACTTAATAAATATGACCATTTGATTTCAATAGAATTATTTCATCTTAACGATATTTTTAGATTCTAACAAATGTTTACATTATGGAAATGACACAAGATTTCAATGATGCATATATTTTTAGAATGTGTTTAGATGGAAGTAAAATTTATATTCTTTCAAATACATAAACGTTTTCAAGGATATTTGTGATCACACGTTGAATAACTTTTTGGTATTGTCATTTGTATTTTTGGAAATAAAATGTTCGTCCTTTTTAAATTAAAATCTGGAGCATTGAGAGAATTTTCTTAAATGATCCTGTTCATTTTGGGTGGGAAACATCGTATAGCATTGATAAAATATTTATAGAAATTGTTTAGATTGAAAGACGTTATGTATACGAACGTCCTAACATCAAAAATTTCAGATCGTGTTTTCACAAGATTACCGATTGACAACTTAAAATTTAGGTGATCGTAAGTTATTATTGAATCTTTCATTTTCCTGTTTTTTATGTAGCCCACGTTCGGAACCAGATAGAAATATCATTAAAGTTGACAATACCACTGTAAAGTTTGAAAATTCCAGAGAAAAATGAAAAATGAAGAAATTTCAAAAGAAAAAAAGAGAGTGCCTCATCTTCTTTACGTGCCTTGTTTATATGACTCAAATTAGTATACATTTTCAGAGTCCCGATTTTTTGATGGGCCAATTGTACATGGACTGTCAATAAAACAATACAAATGTCATTATCTAGGAAACTTGAGAAAACCTCATGTTGTTCCAACTAACGAAAATTCAGAGAGGAATACAATTATGACAAGTAATCAAGTCAATCATTAATTGCTTTACATGTTGCTAATAGGAATAAAGACGTAATTTATCGAGTATTGTCACATTATTCTAGTTTCCGATATAGAAAAGAAGACAAGGAAAGGAAGTAAGGAAGGAAAACGTGGATCATCTTATGTATATAATACATAACAAGGATAAACTATTTACAGAATTTGTTTATACCACCTATCATTCTATCGTTTTATATATAAAACCTTCAAGGTTTGCTTCTTAAAATATAATTTTAGTATATCTATTGGATGATTTTCAGTTAATTTCTTTTCCCCTCTTCTTCAATTCAATTTTTTGAAGATAATTTAAGAATTAAATTAAAGGATTTAAATTAAACTTTATAATCCTAATATTTATTATAGGTTTTAAATATAAAATAATTGAAATTGGGGAAGAAAATAAATCATTATTATAGTTAGAAGGAGCTATGTAGCTAAGAGAGATATTGATGGTCAGAAAAGTATGAATAGGTGCTGACTAACCCAGTTGCACATTATGCAGAAGGAGCTGCACATTATGCACAAGTCCTGGCAGCACTTGCTGACCGATTGTGAAGGTATGAGGGAATAGTCACATAGCGTCCTTTTTCTGCTTTGAGGACGTTGGACGAAAGCGGCCTAGGTATAACTTTAAAACATGATACGTAATCGCGGAAGAAGAAAAGATACCAGTCCCGGGCTACCATACCGGGATCGTTGAAAAGCAACCTTACAATCATCGAGAGTTTTATTGTTCTCATCACTGTTCAGGCACACACATATTTAAAGAATGGACAAGAATTCACGCAAATGTGATTCATAATCGTAACGACACCTCCACTCAATATACTCACTAAGCACTTTGTAGAGAGTGGGAGAAGCGTCTGCCCGAAGCACGGATAGAGAGAATACCAGTCCAACATGGGTAAGACAGGACTACCTTCAGACTGACACCGTGACAGTTACTCTGAGAAACGATTCTCCATCTGTAAAGAAGTTATCACTTCAGAAAGTTGTAAATTCGGTGACGACGTTATCATCAAAGAAAACATATTTAATAAATGATTCACAAAAGATCGTGTTTTACCAGAAAAATAAAAATATTTTTTTAAAAATACGTAAATCATGATTATGCACAACAATTTTCTAGATTGCCTTGGAAAATTATTTTTTTAGGTAATTCTAACGACACTTCTTAGATATGATTACTTTGGAGTAGGTTATTTCATAGAACGTCTAAGGTTAAACTCAATCCCTTTATCGAAATAAAGTTAATCCAGCTAATATTGAGTGAGGATCAAGGTGTACGCACATTAGTACCACCAATTCCCCCAGCTGGCGGAATCGATGCGCTGGCCTGGCGCGTATCTCGTATGCTACTAGATGAATCGTCAATCGTTGAATCGACCAGTCTCTGCGGTGGTTAGTGGTTATTCGCGCGGCGCGAAGGTAATATCGGCGGTTTGCCGGTTGCACTCGGATGTGGTGCGGTGTAGTATTCGCAACACGGATGAAAATTCGCGAAACGAAAGCGAAAAATACGACACTCTTGGGGACGCGTTTATTTATTGCGCGTATATGCAGCGTGCAGAGCGGAAAAACTGAAAAAGTGCTGTAAAACGCGATACGAACGAACGACCGAACGAAATTCACTCTTTTCACGAATCGAAATCATTTGTGCTGGTCATAAAAACATAAAACTTTTCACAAATATAGCACAAAATTCTAGTTGGCCCGACTTTGTTACCACTTTTTGGATTTATTTTAAGGAGTGATAATGAATAAGGTAATTTTTTCTCCTTTTGTTTTCGTTTTTTTTTATTTCGCTTTTTCGTTTCAAGTTAATTGGTTTATAGCATTTTTAAATGTTACATAAACGAAGATTTAACACAGGATATAAGATTTTTATAGCCATTTAAGTTTTAAACGTTTTTAGATTAGCTAATTAAATTTTTAGTGAATTAAAAATTGTCTACAATAACACTCTTCGAAAACATTATGAAATTGTCTAATTTCCATTTAAAGGCAAGGCTTTTTTTGTAAATAAATCCTGATTGGATAATTTAAGCAAAATCTAAAATGTAAAATATAACTGATTCTATCTTTTGTCATTTATTATCCCAGAAACTTTTATTGATTGTCTTGTCCTCGCAGTTTATGACAAGTCAAGTTTAATCCTTCTGATTTTGGTGGCAATTGAATAATACCACCTTTAGATTCGGATCGGTAATATGATAAACAAATAAATCAGAATTGCAAAGCGCCGAAATCCTTGACGCTAATTTTACCATTCATCGCATGTACGTCGTCTACCTGAGGACCAAAAAACCAGTCCCCGTAATTTATAGATCTTCTGTTTTACGCGAAACCGCGACCGTACACAGCGATTTGTTTGAACTTGTTTGAAGGCTTAATTTATGCGCTTTGCGTGAGTTTTGCAAGCGCTTTTTCGCCTTTGACGGCGCAAATCCATTTGGCGAAACTATGAGATGACGAAATCGTTTAATTATGAATGAATAATTTATTAGCACGCCGATTTTTCCCTTCACTTTGCAAAAGTTTAAACTTTGGGCATGTGCGTAAAATGTGTGTCGCCGCGAGGGGTAGATTTAAAAGTTTCGCGCGAGTAGTAGTAGTAGGAAAATATGCAAAAATATGCATGACGTCGTTGGAACTAATATTAACAAGTTGTGTGACTCTTGTTTTCAAATGTAAATCAAAATTATTTTAATATACCGAATTTTTGTATAAATATTTGATTTCCTAGGAATTGAACATTATGTTTTCTATATTTTATTCAAAATTTCGATGTCGGTAAGTA
Organism: Mimaenictus wilsoni; assembly: GCA_027575185.1. Taxonomy (NCBI): domain Eukaryota; kingdom Metazoa; phylum Arthropoda; class Insecta; order Coleoptera; family Staphylinidae; genus Mimaenictus; species Mimaenictus wilsoni. Next base: position 56,910 of record JAODAC010043980.1, on the reverse strand, counting down.
TCTCAAATCTGAATTTAATGCATATTTTCCTGCCACAAAATTATTACACTAAATCTACAAACGCGATGGCGCTAATTGCATTGTCTGATACTTTAGATATCAATAAATTTCGATATCAGAGTCCCAACATTTTTGAGCCATGTCTTAGTGATTACCGTAGCCTTAATTCTTATGCCCCTATAAAATATACATATAGTTTGCAATAAAATAATGTTTTATAATATTGAAAAGAATTATGTGGCAGGAAATAGTTGCAAATTTCATTCTGATTCGAATGATATATGTCACGTATACATAGGAAAAAGGTGAATATAAATAAAAATGAAATATTTATAAGTAATTAAGCCGATGTCGCCGTTGTTAGACTCAACTTTCATGAGTTATAATATCGGTTCAAATGAAAAACTGTCGCAGGAGGTTGAAGATATTTTCAAGATGAATCGATTGGTGTATTTATAATCTTAGAAATACGGGAAATATGAAAAACCTCGACATTTCTTGAGTAAAGCGTTTTTTTCACGATGTATTTCTCAATAATTCCTCAACCTTTAGGCGTAAATGTGTATATGATAACAAACTATATTTAATGAAGAATAGATTCGTATAAGGCATCCTATGATATGAGGATTAGAAAATATTTTAGAACAAAGTTTTAATTGCACATTTTAATTCCTCATTTTGTCGCTACGTGGTACAGTACTGTACAAATACATTATAATCGTAGGCATCGTGCATAATTTAGTTAAAAATATCTGAATAAATTTTAAAACATTTTCTATATTTGAAATGTTTTGACATGCATTGCGATATGTTTATACGAAAGCACAAATTTGTCCACGCCACTCAATATACGCAATATTTCGAACATCCGTTTGTTAAACGTCTTCCAGCTGCGCTGGAACCGTACCGTGCTCAATCTCACGGCGTTATTACAATAAAAGCGTCGGCGTTGGCACTCCAATAGGTCCTCCGTATTGGCAAACTGGATCGAGATCGATACGCATCGAATTATAAATAGTGGCCGAATGGTCGTAACGCGCAGCATGCGCTCCAGCGGGCGCATTTGTTTAATGTTTGGCTTCGGTCCGTGCGGCTGCACGCCGGATTCCGGTGCGCGCACCGACCGACGCCAACGACGACCTGGTCGGTCGGGAACACAATATTTGTGTAAAAGTGCGTTAAAAAGGAAGTGGATTTCCAAGCGTGGTATTAGCGTATAAATATATTACCGGTGGTTCAACTGCAGCCAACTTAATGTGTCATTGTACTCATTTCTATGGCAGGATAAAGCCGAATAAAGACAAACAAAGTGACAGAGTAAATATCTGTTTGTACTACATTGTGCAATATTTATGCCTGACGCAACAACATGTGGTTTAAAAATAGAGCTGAAGCTCTGGATATACGATAATTAAACGAAGGATGGCTGTAAAATTTGACCTAATATTCAGCATCTTGAAGTTTGATCTACAACTTTTTAGAAATACCTCAAAAGATTTCATCGGGTAAATCTAAAAATAGGGAGTAAAGTAAGAAAAACTGGGATATATGTAAAGGATGTGTAATATTTAATTATTTCTTAATTGCTAACCGAAAAAAATATTAGTTTATGTTAAATATATTTTTAATGAAATATTTATACAATTTTATATAAAACTTGTTTATGAAATGAAAAAACTGTAGCGTTATCTACATCAAAGAATCTAGATTCGATTCAAATGCATTTCGAAAACCCTGGTAACTTCCACCATTCCCTGGGCTCACAATTAGTCTCATGCCAAATATACTCAATTAAGAATTGTCAGGATTTTACACTGGTCAATTCATTACTGAATAATAACCTGATATTCGTACACATACGAAGTATGTATGTTGGTATAATCAAATTAGACTTCGTAGAAGTTTCCACCGTAGTCTCGTAGGTACAAGTGATTCTAGATTTACCAATACGAACGTAATTTCCGAAATTATTATAACTGCATCCCTTTTTGTAACCGAACTTTTTGATGGTCCCCCTGTTTAAAACTAGTCTTTCGGTATGTTCAATTTTCGTGATAATGGAAACGACGACATTACACGTTTAACATTAACGCTAGGGACCTCCCCGCGGCTGTTCATAGTCAATCCCATGCTTCCCTACGCATAGGTTACCAGTCCGGTCGTCCCGCCAGATTGTCACTTCTATACATTAGAAATTCGGCTGAAATTCGGAAAAATGGGCTAGCCGCTAAATCGAGACAAAACCTACGTAATCCTGCAAACCCTGGTAGGATGCAGAGTCAAGCATGTAGAGGTAGGTACGATGCATAGAAGTGTCAATCTGGCGAAACAACCGGACAGATAACCAATACCCTAGGGCAGAGGTATCCAAACTCTTTTTTATAGCAGCACTTCCCTTTCTTTATTACACTTTTTTAGCGGTCCTCCTGTTGCAAAATATTTTCTTAGAGCCTTTCCCTTTACATGAGAATGTAATATCCTTATAATACAAGGGTTCAGTAAGTTTATAAAATAAGCCAACGCGAGCATTTTTCTGGTGGTTCCGATTTCTCTGAGAGCATTTCTCTTGTTCTAGCTTTGGAGAGACATACTGCATTTATTTATGCATAAAATAATAATTTATAAATAAAATTAAAATATATTAAACTAAACGACATAAGCCTGCAAAAACTCTTAACATGCGAATAAATATCTTTTAATAAGATTTAAACAAAACAAAAAAGTTTAAAAGTTAATAAAAGTTAATAGTGGGTTGTTTTACAGTCGTCTGTGCTCATGAATATCATTATCCCAATGCGCTAAGTAAGAAATAAGACATTTATCGCTCTACTGAGTTGACTTAATAAAAGCATCCACTTCGTATAAGAAATGGATATGTTAGGGTGGCCAAAGAAGCAATGCTGAAAAAGTTTTCGTTTTCGTATAATGTGCAAGGGCGCATTGCAAAATGGGAAAAAATAAATATTATGATGTCGGTTATACATATATTTCGCATCCAGCGATGCGAACATCGAATTGGATTATGTTATAATGCGGCGCTGACGCCTGTGGCAGCGCGTTTAATGAGCGCGATATGCAACCCATCGTAAATTACCCCATCGATGGCGCGCTTCTCTCCAATTCAATTAACATTTCTCGCGTGTGTGTTGCGATTGGCTTTGCGATTCTGTAAACTTCAGGCGCTTAAATTAGCTCGCCGCATTTTTTACGAGCGCGTATTTATGCGCTCTCGCGGTATTTGTTTCTTTTTTCTGCTCTCCAACACTCGCACTCCCGTTTTGCAAAACCTTCATGTGGTTCTGCACACGCCTCCCCTCGTACAATTCATGATTACAGGCAGTATCACCGATATTTTTATACAATAAAGACGTAAATCTTAAAATAGTTTAGCGGTTACTGCCGGTAACAGTAGCCCAGCCCGGTTTACTACTGCACATGTTCGCGAATTCGCATATGTGTATCATTTTAATATACTTTGCCGTGTCGTTGGCATGTTGGTACGCGAGTAGTTACGGCGTACGCGAACCTACGTACGTGCTCGGCGTGTAAACATGTTGCGAATTGTGTTGTTTCAGCGCGTTCGTGTATAAATTATACGTTTTTGTGTAATTTATCGTTTATATGCATACTTCATGGCGGGGTGGTCACTTCAAAAGCGCGCAAATTTATTTCCTTCTCTGACTTGTTTTGCCCCATAAATCTGGAGATTTGCACGTCACGCGCATGCAAAACTATTGTGACTGTGACTTTACTGAATTTATTTCTATTTTATTTCATTGTAATTTTCAAGATTAATTCAATGTTTTTATTGGCATTTCAAAGGTTACCATGTTATCAAAATTAATTATTCTATGCAAGGTGTCTATAAATGAAATGTACGGGTTTTAACTTTTCTACAATTTAATACATGGATCTTTATAATATAATTAATATACGAAATAAAAGAACAATTCAAACAGTTTGACCTTAAGCCTACTTATTTTAGGATTTTGAAACATGTCTCCATTTGTTGATGTTATTTCATTCAAGCGCATGCACAAAGGCGCGTTTGCAAAAGGAACAGTTGAAAACGATAAAGGCTTAGTTTAATTAAATTAGGTTTGCTTAGGAATCGGTTAGAATTAATGCATAATGGAGATCAGGTGATTTCAAGCTGTATTAGTTTGTTCTGTTTGCGTTTTGGTCAATTTTAAGTTGTTCTATCCATAAGATGTTTGTCTTAAAGTTAACTTTATTTTAGTTTGACATAAATCGACCATGGTTATAGTTATACAAACCATTAATATGCAATTCTCCTATCAAGATAACTTTATGAAGTATTTATGATTTTATGGAGCATTTTAGATACTATTATGTCATTTATATTTATATCCCGATGAATTGTTGGCATAATACTATGAAATCGTCAGTTAGAGAGAAATTCATTTCCACAGTAATTCAGATATTTTCATTTAACGATATTTCTGAAAACTTTAATTATCGAGCTTTGTCAGCAATAAAAAGTCAACTAAATATTAAAGTAAACTATGTCGTAACATGGTTTTGCAAAATTAGTTGCCAAACAAACAAGCATTGAATCTATTAAAAAATCCTGCATTATCTCATTGCTTATTTTAGTACTTACAAGTGTAAAAACCAGCGACTCTCAACCAGTTAGATGAATATTTTATCAAACTGCAATTAATAAACGTAATAACAAAGTTTTGACTATCGTCTTATGTAAGTATCTCAAGGCATCATTGATTAGGATCAGTTTCATGCGACTTAACGCTATCCTAAAACTATTCTAAATATTTGAAGAACGAATATGTATATCAAGTTTTTGTTTACAACCACAGACAGCAGACATGTTCACAGGAAAACGCTTTTATTTATTGACACAACCATCTTCAGCGCTGTGCAAATGAAAATGTATACGTTTTCGCACGTCGATCTCACGCTGATTGTGACTGCAAGCAAAAGCAAGCGCATTCAGACGGTGGCTCAGGAACGTTCCAAGTCCTCAGGACTCTCAGTTTTGCGCCGCATACGGTAGCACCAACAAAACGCGAAAGCCTCACAACGAAACGTGCGCAATTGCGCCTGCGAGCATTAGCGCAAGTGTACACGGAGACATTGCGCGCACATATGACTTGCTCACGACCGCCGACTGGCGTGTAGTTGAAATTGAAAAAAAGCGAACATAAACGCGCCTTTGGATGTGTGTTGTGCTGCGACTTCGGTACATACTCACAAAACATACCCAACGCATATGCACACAATCAGTCGACGGAGCGCGCGCGTTCAACGACGCTGGATGCTCCGAGATGCGTCTCCTGCTGGAGCCAAGTACGCGCCCGGTGACAACAGGTACACTACACCGCGACGTGCGTAATTAATAAGCAAATAATGAGTGAAAATGGAGAAAAAACGCTGCCACGACGTACAGTGCGCATCGCAACACCGTGCTGCTCACCACACAACACACACCTATCTACATACGAATATATCTCTCGAAAAAAGTTCTGTTGATCTCTCCTAACAACGCGATTAATTCATGCGTAGTCGTCGCCGCCACGCGTTGTCCTCGGGGGAATTTTGCATATTTCAAAGCCGCGATATTTGCATTTCTGTCCGTTTCCAAACGCTTCAATAAAAAAAAGTGCGCACTTTTATCGCGATCGTAAAATATCGTTTGTTGTTTGCACGACGGCATGACGTAATTTTTCGAAATATGCTATCTTTGCGCTGTATTTCTACGGAACACGGGCCACTTCTTCCCTCGACCGCATGTCGCTTAATCAGCGTTTGAAGTGTTAACCTTTCGCACGGATTTCGCCGGCGGTGTGCTCGACCTGGAATGTGACGAAGCGCACCGCGTGCTATCAGCCAAGTTGGAGTTTGGTGCTTGTGTATGTGTTGTTTTTTGTTGTTTCGAACCTGTGATAATATGAGATAATGTCCATTGTAAATTCGAATGGGACGACATGCTGCGCGAAAACAATGAAGGAAAAGGACTATGTGCGGCAATTATATAAGGTAATTAAATCATTATCACGTGCCTGGGGCCATGTTGGGATGCTCGGAATTGTGACTCGCAAGTTTTATTGCATCGGATTGTGATCATATACTTAGAGATTATTCAATTTGGTAATTAGTAACAATTTGTCACAAGAGCTATTTATGCATGTCATTGAATTATATTGAAGTACACATTGACATTGAAACATATTTAGGTGGAAATAACAGAAATTTATTTGAGAAATACTTGTGGTCGCAAGATTTTAATTTATAATAATATTCTAGGCAAAGTCGTTTGAAAGAAATTAACTCACTAGCGGAGTATCCCAATTATCCGCTTCAGATTTAGATGACATTTTTTGTGTGTGCAGTACATATATTGAAATAATTTCTGTTAATGTGATTTTGCCCCATTTTGAGAAGTTTGCTCAAAAACTCTTTTCAAAATTTGGTTACAAATTAAAATTACAAATTGCATACAAATTATATACTGCATTAAGAGCAAGCTTCTCTGTAATGTCTTCGTGACGCAGTTATCAGCGTGTTGGTCTATGGGCTTTAGGATTGAGGCCTCAAGTTTTGCTCACCAACCTCATACCTGGGAGCATCTGTGTGTCTGCAAAGGGCTGAATGGTTTGGGATGTAAGAAGGGGAACGTAAGGGAGTGGTTGGGAGAGAGAGGGGAGAGTGTCACAATACTGAGACAAATTGTGAAGGAGAAATCGAAACAGAGGAGAGGGATGACCAAGTAGGGAGGGTGGGAGGAAAGACCACGGAGGCGAAGCATATGTTGAGGTTCAGAAAAACTGAGTTTTTTCAAAAAGCATGATAGTTGCACATATGCTTAATTTACTTTATTTTGTCTTATTGTTATGGATTATATTTTTGTTTTATTTATTTATTTTATGAAGTCTGTTGGCAGCAAAATGTAAAATGGTGTAAAGGATGAACGCCAATAAAGGTCATACTTATCGATATGGAAGGTTACCAAAAATATCACCAAGTGATAGATTAATTAACAGTGTTAAATTTACGCCCAAGGAGGATTATCTGTCCGGCCTGACTCAGTTTTTCAATTTTGAACCTATTTGTTTAATAAGTTTGAACAGAGTTTCTTTCTGAACTGTTCATAGTCCATGAATCATGAAATTTGGTAGATGTGTAGAATAGGCCTAAAAGCAATGCCTGCTAAAGCAAAACGACTTCAAAAGGATATTCTGCAATCTACCAAATTTCATTCAAATCGGAGGTGTCGCGCCCTGACTCTCCAATTATTATTTAATAATTATTTTTAAAGTAAATTCTTTATAGAATTTAATCTATTGATTGGCAAGATATGACATTACTAATTATTACTAATCACATTATTACTAATTACTAATATTATTACTAATATTGCATGTACTAATTTTAAATAACCACCTTTGGTACGGAAATAATTCCAATATACAAAAATACTAATGGGTTGCTTTAAAATGAAAATATGACTGACCATCACTTACCATTAATATTCAGATTTTGATACTTCCCGCTCCTGTTCTGATCCATGAATGCGTAACACATAACAAATATAAACAGTAATTCACATTCTATAGATTATGGGATAGCATTTTATAATTATGCTAAGAAAGTAAACATTTAAAATATCTTTAAAATATAAAGGTTCTTCTTATATGGTAACCCTAATAACCATCTCCTTAACCTTCAGACTATATTAGTTAGGTCGTATCTGCGTGTCTGGAGGTCTGGACCATATCGAGCATGACGAGACGTCCACCAGCTAACAGACAAATACAAAACACACGCCGACGTAAAATCGCAAACTTGCTGCTCATAATCAGTAGAGTTCATCAGAATGGGATGAAGTCACACCAAACATTCCGTGCTTCGAAGAAAGCCGCCTCGATCACACGCCAACCTGCCCAAACTCAGCGGCGCTAATCGAATCAGCGTTAATTTATTTTTTCGCGTATCTATTGCGTACATCCGTTCCGCGTTTATAAGGCGATTTTCACATAGGTCCAATCGCCGTCTACGCATTGCGTTATTCTATACGGTCATAAAGGTTAAAAGATATCACCACTGCTGTAAAATGCGAACACTTAATTAAATTATATTGATCATTTGTAATAGTCCGGTTATACGCCTGGGTAGATAATCATTGAGCGGTAAAATGCTGCTTGAGATACTTTTTATTGCAGTTATTATTGCACGTCACCACCAACTGCTGCCACTGGTGGCTTGTTATTAATAATTTCGCGTGGCTGCTGATGGCGTATGAGCTAGGAAATGTAGTCACAGGCAGCGAAATAATGAAATAATGTAGCGTCCAAGGACGGAATAATAAACGTCAGCGGGGCATGATGTGAATGGGTAAAAATAAAAATTGCAATCAATTAGCGCTGGAATAGATTAATTTAAAGTTGTAGCCTAGATGTGTTCTCTGCTGCCAGAGTTTTCTATTAAGTTATATACATTGAATTAAGTGAAACAAATCAATATAATTAAAAATAAATTCACATTAAAATATATTCGCATTAAAATAGATTCATTTTTTTAGAAAATAGAGAATTAAATTAGCCTAGGAAATATTGAAAGCTAGCTAATATTAGATTAGGTTAGGTAAAGTCAAGGTAGGCTAGATAAATGTTGGTCATTAGAGTATAAGTTTTTGGACTAAGTTCAAATTTAGCAGGGATGGATTCAGTTTAATTAAGCTTTAGTTTTAGGAGGCGTTTCCAAGTTCGGTTAGATTACAAGAATACTTGTGAATACCTTATTAATGACAATTTTCTTTTTTAAATTTAATTCTTATTATTATTTTAGAAACAATTTAGATAATTAGCATTTATATCACTCAATATATACTATTGAATAAACTTACAATTAAACGAGGCATGATTTAATTTATCAGACTGAATTTAAAACACTTTCTATATGCGAAATTACTAATCTCAGATGAAGCACGACGAATTATTTGTCGGAATGCGAAATTTCCTAGTACTAACTAAACATTGTTGTTAGCTACAAATGATTATTAACAACAAATAGTTGTTATGCTACTAAACAGATGGTTCAGGTTTATCTTGGTCCTTCAGTCCAATTCGCGCCTCATCCTCCCATAAATGTTGCCACAAATCTTTTTGGATAATTGATTTCTTTCTCCAGAATATACAGTGATACATGATTATAACAAATCCGTTAAATGTCAACATAATACGACAAGGCTTTGTGATCAAATCTACTGAATAAACGAAAGGAGGGAGGCGCTCATTTAAAATATTCCGCTTAATACCGATGAATTAACATTACATAAGTCCTTCCTATCAATAAACCAACGGAACTAGATTTTTTTCCATGGAAGAAAAGATGTCTCTACTCGCCTGTTTCGTTACAAATATCAGAAATTACATGTTTCGCCATGCCATCTGTATTTCAATGATCGAACTTGAAACGTTTTTACATATATCCGAATGCGTTCTTACCTGAGGAATTACCAAGAAGTAACTAGATATTATTATAATAAGAATAATACGCCTCCAATATGTAATTTGAAGAAAAACGGAGAGAACATGTTTAATTTAAAAAATTTTGTTCGAAATATTTTGCATTTTTTATTTACACATATGAAATTAATACTTACTTTTATAATTTTTCCTCCCAACTCTTCCTTTCCAAATTTCTTTCTTAATTTAATTCGTTAAATTCTATTATGTTAAAAGAAATATGCATAAATTATTAAAGTATTCTTGATACATTTTTTTATACTTACAATTAACATACTACTCTAATAGATATTAATCAAGAAATTACAGTATAATTGCATTATTATAATGAACGTCGATACAATTGCATATATTTCTGTTTGGTTTGTTTGCTTGTTTCAGTTATTTATGTTAATTGCTTTCGTTTTTTGTCCCTATTATTTGTAGGAAGCGGCCGATCGGTTTACGGACACGAGCTGGAAAATACATCGACAATGGCTGAAGTCGAACAGCCTGCCGGCGTCGACAATTAGCGAGCGAACGATTACGAATGCCGAGATAAATCGCGCCACCCCGAACGCCGAGGGCAGTGTTGACGGCGGCGGTGGTGGCGTGCATGATAATAACAACGACGCGTACGCCACGATTAAGACCACCGCCACGACGAACTCGAGCAATTCGACGGGCGGCGCGTCGACCAACCACAGCAACTCCACCACGAGAACGATGCGCCGCAAAGTTGTTGAGATACAGACCGTGCAGACCACCCTGGAGCGCAAGAAGCCCCTTTGTAATGGCGATGTCATAGTGGTAAGCTCATCCTTATTTGATGTATCTGTGGCAGTGGCGACTCGTGCATAATTTTCTTAGATGATAAATGGGGATAAAAATATATGTGTGATATATTGGACGATATCGATTATGAGTATCAATATTTTCTTCGCCATCTGTTGGTGGTACGTTCCACTGAACTTCAATTTGGCAAAGGATTCTTTTGAATCAACAAATATTTGAGATATCCTGTCATGTCAATTCATGTCAAAAATTATTGATATTGTAAGAGAGGTTAAGTTACGGTAGGCCACGAATTTTATAGTCTATCGCCCAAGTTAGAAACAATAACGCTACTCACTAGGTTGCTCTGGTGTACGTTACATTAGGTTCGGTTAAGTTAAATACTTCTTAAATACTTAAAAGCTTCTAGGTGGTAGCACAAACGCATATCCACTTGATACCTGACTTTTTGAATAAAATATACCTTGCCATAGGCTTATCAGCATGTACTGTATACATGATTAAGTGTGTCCAAAAATATAGGCATTGCAGCCATTGATATGTATCGGTAGTATGGACACTTTACATTTGGATACTTTCAAAACACTTATTCAATTCATACATTGTAAATATTTCGGAAAACTGTGAATAGGTAGTTTCACTCGATACTTTGCAAGTAACTGTTTCGATATTTTTGACACCAAATGCTTTTTGATATTTTGACAGGTCCATACTATATTTTATTCCATATATATTCAAAAATTATCAATTCATCCTGAATACAATTTAAATAGTTGAGGTTTCTACATCCGTCCCCCCCAGTCCTTAGAACGAACGAAACTACTTTGTGTTAAGGATAAGGGATAAGGGTCAGAGAGTGTAAAGGACCCATGGCGAATTGATATAAAATATTCGTTTCAATGTCGTGGCGTAGAAGTCCTAGAGCGAGGTACGTGGATGCTCTCCTGAGTATTAAGTGACATAGTTGGGGCTACCCGACCGCGCCCTTGGTTTTCTAGGTCAAGACGTATATTCTGCCAGCGCTGCTCCCGAAGACTGTGTATACTCATATGCGTGTGGTCGTAGCATGCACATTACGTATTTACCGGCGTGGTTCTTGTTACGCTGGCGTCGCGTTGACGGTGCGCAATATTCGATGGCCTGAATTTTAGACTTTTGCGGCTTAGCGCACGCCGCCGACGACATGCTTCTTGCATTGTCCGGACCAGAGACCCGAAGAAGGAATAAACTAAATAATGATCGGGTTACAATGGCTTTCGACCCGTTCTCTAATCTGGTATTATCCGCAAAATGGTTATTGATTTTCGTTTTTGGGGCCATTGCAATTTCCGTATTTGGCTTATAGTACGCTGAAAAACATCAAATTATGCTAAAATCCTTTGAGAACTTGCAATTAGGTTAATGAGGTCTTTTCTTTTCAATTGATAGTCGTGATAGAATTGTGTTTTAATTAAATAAGATGGAAACTGCGTATTATTAAATTGAATTTAGCTTTGGTTTAAATAAGCTCTAATTACGTTAGAATAAACTCTTGTGTGCGATTAGCGAAAATATTTCTTGGTCCCGATGAATCCTGTTATGTCTGTTCCTATTGTGAGTGTAAAAATTTCCGATATTGTTTAGTATCGAAAGTATTGAAAACACCTGTTGCGCCATCTATTACAAGTTTTCCAAAGTTTGATAGGAAAATGTTCGTGTACAATAAAAATGTTCATTGTTTTAAGTGGGTCTTCCAGACAGGAATTCTGGAGATTACGTATATTTGAAAAAGTATTGAATTTTATGTTATTATTAATTTCCATACGTATCAATACCAGATATATACTTTTTTGATACCCCTAGTATTAATATATTATGCAAGGAGCATGGGATGCTACCCGTTTCCTCAAGATTATGAGAAATTGCAGCACGAGCCGACGACGATTGAGGAAAGGGCATTCCATGTGAGTTATCTTAATCAAAACGATACTAAAATGTGTTCATTACATAACAGGAGTAAAAATAATATATAGTGATATAAGAGTGGAAACGGCACAAAGCCGCCTTTCGATGCATACGTAAGAAAACATATATAAAATACGAAAGTAATAGCAATAACATGAAATTATTATTATTTTTTATTCAACAACCTTTTTCTACCACATAGTGGTGTAAGGGAATAGTAACTTTCACCCGGCCCAATCCGGTCTCGCTACTGATGGTACTTGCTCTGAACTTTTTGTGCATATGGTTTTTTTCCGGGGACCGTTGCAAGAGAATCGTCCAACCTTCATTCACGTTTTTACCGCGAAATCAGGAGTTCACGAACGGCGCCGCAACCACTTGTTGAGTGGGGAGACCAAGTGGTCACCCATCCAACGCCTAACTACGTCCGACGTTGCTTAACTGCAGTGATCTAACGAGCACCGAGCTCCACAACGCGGCAAGCCGCCGCTAATAGCATAAAATTAAGATTTAAAAAAGTTATAGTTGATATATTTTTCAACGGTGTATTAAGGTCATGTGGAGCCCCATTATCTCATTTCTTTATTGATATGATTAGTTCCCTGAAATTAGTTAAACCCGAGATATATTTTAAATTTAAAGACATTTCATAACCATATTATTTGCTAACTAATTTTTTCTTTAACTTAATCTTCCGTTAATTTTAACTTAAGCAAAATAAATGGTGATTACCTTATACAGATTAAGGGAAGATTGAAAAAGGGAGGCTCGATTGCATTGGCAAGAGATACAATTTTTTGAAGAGGTTAAATTTCAAAAATTATTCATTCTCGCGGCTATAAAGCAATTTTAATTAGTTTTTTGTACATATCATGTCTATATTTAAGCATATCGCCAGTCGTACGTTGTAATTAAAGGAAGCAAGTTGTTATATGCCTATTTTCGTATGTTTTTTACGGCGTGACGTCTGCCGATGCCAGACACACGCGTGACGACATACGACGCACTGCACTCGATTGCAGACTGCATTAAATAAAACATCTGTTTAATGTACGGCACTTCCCTTCCGTTTCCCTTCATCATCCCAGCTTGCACCGTGCAGCCAGCAATCATCAAATACCTCATCAAACATTTCCACCCATCTGAGCCGAAACAAGCAACTGTTGATAGGTACGGGTGTTTATGTATTTACCCTTATGAACCTTACGTGGAAAGAAAAAAGGGCACGCGCGTTGTTTACGCATTCTCGGCGCTAAAATTCCTTAATATTTATAGCAGCGCACCGGCGCGCCGGATGTCAGAATACCAGATGCGGTGGGTGTTTTTATCACCTTTTGTTCGGTGCCCTGGCATCTCCTGGAGATCACCACACACACAAGCTATCTCGGCGGAGAACGGTGCCATCCATTCACGACGCGCGCTTCCGTAATCATAATCAATTCAGTTGGGCATTAATTCGAGGACGAACGCTGTTCGTGGTAAAAACGCCGGGTTGCCATCTATGGCCTCCACGGTCTTTCATATTTGGTTAGATGTACGACTCGTTGGATTGCATCCCAACTATATGTCGATTCAATGCAATGTTTTCATGGGTTGCATAACTGCAATAGCAGATATCAAAACTTCATGTTGTACTCCACCTACTGGGTATTTTATAGTTTGTACATGTTCAGAGTGATGTAAATGTATGTCTGGAATTCGCAGACACCTGGAAACTTCTAAAGGTCATAATCAGGTTTCTATTTCAATCAAATATATTTTCATGTTTATACTACTGTCTTCATTCGTCCCCCAGACGAGTGTGGATACCCATCAGAATCTTGACCAGTTGACTGACTCACGATTGTTAGGTAAGCGTAAGGAGAGGGTTACCCAACGAGGCTGAAGTGATCCATGTTCTCAAATCGGGGGTCGTACATGTGGAAAATTTGGTTTGACACACGTCTTAAAAATAGTCTCTATCACTATTCTAAACTTGAGAAAACAGCAAATTCTGAACTTAAAAACTAGCAGGGAAACGGGGTAAAGAAACAATATAATAGGTGATCCTTCATTTACTTCTTACTACATATCAACGGGAATCCGACAATTCGCCATCCAAGGTTTTCCACAATATGTGGAAAATGGCCCAAAGAACCCCAGAGTAGCGAAAATTGCCTAAAATGGCGTTCCCACTACGCAATGCCTAGTAGATTACCATCCCTTTGGAGAAGCCCTTAGGAATCACGCCAGCGTAAGAAGAAGATGCCCCAAAGTTTTGACATTAGTTAAATCACGCTTAAGATCCTTGACCAAAAGTATCAACCTTTCAGCTTCGTATCTCTCGAGGGGAAAACATACCTACTTTCGAAAAACCTTCAATCAAACTTTAAAATGATAGGTCAAATAAGGCCAAATGGACCAAGCTCCTCATTACCTGGATACTTCTATAGCTCAGAATCAGGATTCTATATTATATAATCAATCAACTATGTTACGTTGTCCCTTAACATTTATACCAGGGACTACTATAGACACCAGTCAGACTTCAGACTTGCCACAGGAGGAATATGAATATTGATATTACTAGTTTAGGGATTACTACTTCACGCTAAGTAACCTTGACATGGAGTCTATCCAAACTTCAAACCATACTCTGGAAATGATACATTAGTATTAAGAAACTCCCTAACTTATACAGATAGGTTGAAATATTGTTGAAATATTACATGTACATTGTATACACACTATCGATTAGAATAGCTTTACAAGAAGTTTTATCTCCTGTGGCTACTGGGTGTTTAACAATTGGCGCGCCCCTCGCGGAACCGATTAATCATCGAATGAGTAATACGTTTTTGATTGAACTTCGCGGTCGTCAAAGTGATTAGAGTGCCAACTGCCAGTAATGTGCTATTAATTTCACGATGCGCAACAATACAATGTGTCCTATTATAGGGAGTTGCAGCGGCAAAGTACACTTTGATAGTTTGCAGAGGTCACGTGGGTTCAGCTTCCGATCGCTCAGAATCGGTTGGCATCATCAAATTTAGTGATAAAAATATCGCCGCTGATAAAACAATAAAAACGGTTTCATTATGTGAGACAATGATTTTTATTGCCGTGATTATGGGTAATGTGTGTTGAAAGAGGCGGTTCACAGTCTATCATCTGAATTTTCCAATGTGCAGGGACATAATGCACTCCCTGTATGTGGAAGCGGCGCATTTATGTTTTGTTATTGCGTCTTACTCACTCCGTGCCAGCGTCCCCGTGAATGTTTTGTGCATTTAGTCTCTTTGCGCCTGTTTGGTCCTGAGGAGTCAGTGACTTGCCGGCGACTCTGCGCGTCGAACGCGATTTCGCCTCGCTCGCGAACACTCCGTCGCGTCTCCAAGTCCGCGCGCACTTCGACATCGTCACTCCCGTACGCCTTATACACACATCGACTACAATTAAGCATTTTGAAATACTAAAATTAACACATGCGACTTTGCGGCGCGGATTCGTCACGTGCGTGACGCGCACGCGGAAAACTCGGACGGCGGTGGATCACCAAGGTCGTAAACTATCCCTCAAGTGTGGCCCAGCGTAGAGTGCTTCAAGTTTTCCCAAGTGGTGTGGATTTTGTGGATGTTTTTTTACTAAAAGTCCTGCTTGGGCTTGTGAGATCTCTAGTTGAGGAAGGTATATAGAACACTGTTGGGGAAGGTAATTTTTTAACGCACATTTCTTAAGCACATAATATTAAATATAAAACTATTAAAGGAATATATTTAAAACTAAATACAGTAGCTTATAACGACGATAGTGTTTACATATTCAGGTACCAAAAATATAACCGTTTAGTGCTTTTCCGGTTTAAGTAACCAACTGCTTATAACGATTCTATCTGATAATTTGTCCACTTAAAACGATGCTCCAATACGATTTATGGCACGCGTGAATCCCGCGCGCTTCATCCCTACTGTTTAACGCGCATAGGTAATGTACTGTTAATGTTTGTCACCCAAGAAGTGACAAACATTGCATAGTTCAATAAGCTTGACACAATAAGTTCTGTGATTTACAATTGAAGTGAAATCGAATCACGAATTGATTTATCACGAATAAATATACTTGTCATATTTATTATATGTATCACGAATTAATATATTTAGTGGTTAAGTTATTTACAATCAAGAATCAATTTATTATTCCACTGAATCACCGCTATCACGATCCAATGGTATGTTCCATGTACCGGTTAGTACGACATCGTTTCGCCGGTCCCTTGAAGGTTATATCCGGATTTTACTGTATAATTGAAAATCTTTGTACTGTTTCATTACCTAGTCCCAGTTCTAGATTCAATCTGAATCCTAGGCTCAGTTGCAGCCCTAGGTCTAATCCCAGTCCCAAGCCCAGAATCAGCGCAAGTCTGAGTCTCACTTCTAGGTCCATTCACAATCCTAGGTCCTGTTCCAATCCTGGGTACAGTCCCAGGGCGAGGTTCAATCTTAAGTGGAACTTTAGAACACAGTTCAAGTCTAGGTGTTGCCCAGTTCTAGACTGGGTTCTACTCCTTGGCTCAGTCTCAGTCCTCTGCCCGGTTTCAACCCTAGGCCAAGTCCCACTTCTGGGGCTACAGTATATTCTGGGCCCAGCCCCAGTACTAGACCCTGCTTATTATATTCTCCTTTATACCCCTTCTTGCATCCAAACTTTGTTCAAACTGGGAACCGGCCTACAGAAATGTTAACTTTGACAATACTGAATTTAGTATATATAATTATTATTTATCGAAACGGATGTTTTGATATTTTCTAATAGATATAAGGAGCGTGGCTTTGTCCTTCTCCGCTTTCAATTTTCACGTCAGGTTCATAGCAAATCATTAATAAGGACACTTTCATGTTTATGTAGATTCATATAAAATTGTCATCCTATTGATACTGAAATTATGTCAGTTTTTGAGTAATACTTAAAATTGATTACCCGAAAAATCGCATTATTTTAGTACCAACAAAAGTCGACTATCCTTCGATAAACTTATGATAAATTAAATATATTTATTTTATTTTTCTTTTCATGTATTTTAATTCATGTATTTAAAATTTAATTTTTTAACTTTAAATGACCCCCAGCCAATTATGCAACACATCGTATATCGATTCTTTATAGTGTCCAAAATATCAAAAACATCTACGGCGCCATCTACCAACACTTTGTATGGTATTACAATAATTATTAAAGGAAAAATAGAATAAAGGCACCAAAAGTGAGCGCCTTATATATCAGTGAAAGTGGTTGGCGGAAACGCGAAATTCGGTGCGTAATGCTGTAGTGGTTGAGATTAAAGCACACCGATCTAGGTGCTCACTCGGCGCAGATGAGCGTTTGAGCGTTATCAGATCGGAGAGTATGCGCATGGCATCTTCACCGCCGCACATCCCTCCCACGATAACAAGTACGTAGGCCAACTATACGAGTACGTACGAATACGCAGAAGGCGCATGAGAAGAGCCGCAGGAAAAATGCGCTTCAGTTTGCACGCGCCGTCGGTTTTCGCCGCTTGCCGTCCCGCCGAAGAAACGCGCATAATTCGGCGCATCCGGAGCGCAACATAAATCCCTGCGATGAGTCTGACGAGTTGGTGCAGGCCGTTCATTTACGTTACTTCTCCACCTGACATTCCAGTGAGTAAGACGCGACTAATTGCTGTTTCAAATATAACTCGACGCTATTACGTTCGCTCCATGCTCACATAAATAGCCCACAACTAAGGTTAGGATAAACATGCAGCAGCCAACCAAATATCCTTTGATGTTTCACTGGTTGCCTATAACTAATCGCCGAAAAGTGGTGGTGTTTATTTAAATGTTAGAGGTGTTACATGATACTCACCACTTTTAGCATTGACATACTAAAAGCAGGGAACGCGAGGAAAGGTAACGTCAAGTGCATCTTTAAAAAAATCCTTTCGTTGAAAAATATTTGCGTTTCACATGCTCACACGCCAGAAAACTGTTTGCCTGCACAAAATTCACACAACGATGACTTGCTCATCGCTTGTCGACCTTTCAAAGTTTGCTCGGGACAAAACAAAACGCGCCCAAAATTTATGAATTTTAATGTGGAAACATTAAAGTGTTTGGCTTTGCCATAATGTAAGTAAACTTCGATGTGTTTAATGGTTTATCATACCATTTACGGTTAAGTAATGTAATGTCAATTGTCGGTTTAAATTTAACTTTGAAAAGTTGATATAACTTTTTGAAACTAGACAAGCGCCGCTATCTGTGCGGCGTAAAAATCACTTTAATAGTTTAATTAAATTGAATTGCTTGTAGTTCGTGATGTACGCGGTACTTGAGAGCCATGCCAGCATCAATTTATCGCTAATATCCATTCAGCCATCTAGTAGCCATACAATTTAGTGCGTTTGTGCTATTTCACCGCTTCGCACGCAAACTGTGAGCACAGCATATTGGCGAAAAACTATCGTGACGACCGCACACAGGCAGAATTTTTGTAATGAATGCTGTTTTCCACATTAAGACACAATTTAATTAGTTTCGAAATGGGTTTCACCCAGATGAATAACGCTTTTGCACCGTGGGCTGGTGCTACTGTATATTTTCTGATTTTCGGCTAGTATCGCGTTGGTTTCTTACACGTTTGCGCGGAGTTTATGCGGAATTTATTACTTCACTTTCGCTAAAAGCTTTCCAATGCCGATGTGCATTTCATCGATTTATTGATGGCATCACACTATGCGAATCAGAGGAAATTACTCAATAATTTAATAGGTCCGTTATAGGCACTTCAAAAAGGATTCATGTTTTTGATATGCCGTTTGTTGTCATCAGACGTTTTATTAGTAACGAAATCCATGAAAATGTGTTAAAATGCGTAAAATTATATATTACATTTAGTTTGAAAATTACAAAAAGGAATAGATGGCGACACTAGTTATTATTTTCACAAAGAAAGAGGGGGCCATGGGGTGGGGAACTGGAAGACGTGTTGTAGGTTTATGCTGAGGTGTACGAGTATGAAAAATGTATTGGTATCGATACATTTTTTGGGTCAAATTTGACCCACGCCTTTAGGGAATTAGTATCGATTAAAAAAGGCGAGTGCACCACTGAAGTAAAACTAAATATATTATTATAGTTGAAGCATTATTTTTATAATTAGCTACAACAGTAATTACTATAATTGGTTTTAAAACTGAAACAATAGGTTTATGAATTGTGGTACCAGGAACATATATTGTCTATTTCTTCTACATAAATAATTTGTCACTCCTACGGATAAAACATTTTTACGTTTAAATATCGATACAATGAAAATTCTGAATGTCATTTATCATTGTCTTCTGGCACAATAAACAGTCATTCATTGCTGGAAACTAGTGATAGAGGAACATATAGTAATGATGGAGAATGAGTCGTTCAATATTCACAAACAACTTCATTGAATGTTCTACCTCGAGATTTATGAAATGCCTTAGCACATCCTAATACTAAATGAAAATGATTCCGCATTACGTGTTGTCTTATAATTATTTTATAATTGTTTTATTATTATTTATACAATGGTCGATGTTCTTCTACGTACCGCTTGACTGAATTAACCAAACATCAGAGAAATTAAAAAATCTCAAAGCGTTAAAATGTAAGAAAAAAAGTAAATAAATTGCCTATCAATTAAGTAGAAACAATGCATACGAAATGTTAAAAAATCGGATTGTTGGTTTCTGTGGTATACGCCGCCTAAATTCGGCGCGCATTTACCTCGCATTTTAAACTCCCCAAGTTAAGCGCGAGTATAGAAATTTTACTTCATAAAGCCCGGCCGTGTTAGAAACCCCGCGGGACGCGGTACAAACTGATAAAATCGTTAAAAACCTTTTTAACTGGACTGTCCAGTAAGTTTGATCACCTTAAGCATAGATGACGACACTAGCGAAATCGATAATTATCGATACCCTCACATCCCCAATTAGCAGGTGTCTAATATGGATAATATTTCAACGCTTCTGGCTTTTGCGGTTGAAGATGACACACGACAATGAGTTCGTACCGACCTAAGATGAGGGTAATACTAGAAGTGCGCGCTGGAGTTATGTGACAAGTTGCAAAAGTTGTGTGGACTTGTCTGTTATGTGGTTTGTGCGTGCGCGATACGTAATCTAAAGCCTTTCAGAGACGCGCTGCTCTGTGCACCGTGGAAAGGGTTTCCCGAGAATTCACCGTGTTTAGCCGGACGGCATATGCGACCTGCTCGACCAGTATGAGTAGGTTCGTGTGGCCATCGCGAATTGTGCGAATTATTTTAACGGTTGTTGCAAATTCGTTATTATCCGAGAAATTAAGTGTTTCATGGGATTGGAAACGTTTCGAAGAAATTGCGTAGGCGTACATACTTCACTTGCACATCTCCTTATAAAATAATTCAAATGAAGTAGTACATTATGTATGTAAATATATTCATTTACCCTGAGGATAGGTTTAGCGGGGAACATTTTCATGTTATAGTTGATATTTGATATTGATATTTGATATTTATGTGCAATTTGGATTTATTTACTATCAGCGTTACGAGGAAATTGCCCTGAAAGGTAAAGAATTTAAGAAAATAAGAAAAGTGTTTTTTTGGTGGAATTTTGAATTTATGGTCTTTCAATTTAACTTTACGGATCCAGAAAGCACTAACCACATACCATTAAATCAGGGTAAAATTCCAACCCCAAAGTTGCAACCGGTCACGTTCAAATTTATAGCCCTGATAATCGACGTTAATACTTTATACGTTTGTCTAGAGGCTACACTTAAAAGGTATATATCAACAGTTTACTGAATCTTCTAAGGCACAAATACTTAATTTATGAGTACAAGGGAATATGGTTAAGTATGTTATTTTCTTTTTAGTTTGTCTCTCTAAGATATGTAGACTACTATATTAGGATTCCTAGAACGTCCTTTACCGCCGATGTAAGCATTAATTTATCTTGCATTCTGATGATTTAGCGTTGTTTGCTTAATTCCCTTGAATCTTAACACAACGATTTATGGTAACTTGCAGAAGTTCTGTTATGGTTTGTTTTTACTTATCTTGATACAGGACTGGGTCGAACCTTTAAAGGAAATTTCATTCAGGTGCCTCCTATCTAGTGTAGATACAAATAAATCTTTAAGGGTATAATTTAAAAATTATTACTACCCAGGAGAGTGTTTCAATTGTCCAACACGGATTTGAATGAATATTTTTGTACGTGTAGTACATATATAGAACTAAATTGTGTTAATGGGATTTTATGCCGTTTTGAGTCGTTTGCGCACAAAAAATATTTAAATTTTGGTATATATTGCTTTAACATCAACACGCCGGCATGTAGATCGATCTTGGCGCGCTTGACGCGAGTACACGCGCGAGGGCACAGCGAATGCTGTTGTTAATGCAATATAAACCAAACTTTGAAATTTATTTGGACAAACGACTCAAAACGGCATAAAATCCCGTTAACATAATTTATTTCTATATATGTACTACACGTACAAAAAGTTTTATTCAATTTGGTGTTGGACAATTGGAACACTCTCCTTGTAAACTGTAAACGTTGAAATGTCTTCTTTCTTGCATCACTTTCTTATTTTTACATTAATGTTAAATTGAAAGAGCGAAGAAGTTATTAATTCAGGTGATAAAAGTGATGTTTTATGTGCGAATTATGATCTTTTGCGTCATGTTCCACCTTCACCTTTTCCCCTTTTATCCGAAAGTTAGAGCGAATCCTGCAGATGCGAAACAGCGCTATGCGGCAAGGACGTGCAGAATACTATCAGGGTGCCATGTCTGCCTTTTCAATGCCAAACCGCGCACAGGAAAACCCCCAAGGGAGAGACGCTGGCGGCTGTCTGGCAACAGGAACCGTAACCCCACACAGCATCTCTGCGCTCTGGCCGAGCACACCTCCACCACCCGAAATGTTCGCCGGCAACCCGACGCGCTCGGCTTCCTGCTTCCCGACATCCCGCTGCATTCGCAATCACCGCTGCACGGCATGCAGACACATTCCACATTTTCACGCCGCCAGTCAGACACCCTAAAAATTCGATACTCTCGACTTCATTCCACCGTTGCGTTGCGTCCAGCTGCAATGCGCGATAAGGAGACACGTTGCTGCTGTCGGCGGCCGCGCGACGACGAACAAACGCAAATTGGTGCAAAACTTTTCTATCGCATTGCATTTACCATAAACCACGTCGCGTTGTACATTGAAAACAAGGTAATACACTCAAGCCATTTCATACACGCTCACATTTTCGTTGCAACTCATTTCATGAATGTCGACCAAACGTAGACATTATCGCATGACAGACAGCATGATATGTACTTGTACCTGCCTCCCACATACTATTATTAAATCTGGCGAATGTGTATTTTAAGTGGTTGTATAATAATTTTCGCAAAAGTGATAAAACAACTTCTCTTAGTTCGAAGACTGTGACAGTCCTGGAAATTGTATTTTGCGAAGTCATTTCCTCCTCGGAATAGAGATATCTTATCTTTTTTAACAACAAATATTTAGTACTAGTTTGATCCATTGAAAATTTAGGTGTTTGTGTTATAATTTGGACAGTCTTCCCGAACTTCCCTAAGATAGGAGGAATAAATGTCCCAATTAGAAAAATGTAATTCTTTGCAAAATTGGTCCATTGTCGATTGATATAATTCGGGCTCAAGTGATCATCCTGAAGTACATTTAGAAAAAGACTGGAAGAGGTATATTAAGAATGTTGATTTAAACATCTTTATCAAGTCAGTATTAGATCAGTTGTTCTCAACATTTTTATTTGTCGCAGTACACTTTTATTAACTTCAAAATTTGGCTGCACACAAAGCAAATTTGAAAATTTCACCCAACTCAAACTGAAGGATATTCTTTAGAACATATTTGCCCTATGACACTACGAGAGGGGGTTTCTGCAGTTCCAACTCGATTCGGGTTCTTCATGGTGTTGTAGTCAAACAAACATAAATCATCTAAACAAAATTAAAATGTTTTGAAAATTTCGCAGCACTTTTGGCAAAGTGGCATCACTGTCTGTGACATATTTTGTAACATGGAATCTGGAAAGTATTCATCCTTGATGTTATTGTTAGTTTCGACGCTGACAGATTTCTAGGTCCTTTGGTAAAAGTTAATTCATGGTCATAATACAGATATTTTTACTTTTCTCACACAGAGTCTTGTGGGATTCTTCTTGAAAATGACGGTTCACGTAATTTTGGCTTAGGTGATCATCCTGAACTTCCTTTAATTAGAAAACTGAAAGATGTGCACCAGCAGTATATAAGAATTTACCTGGTCAGTGTACTAAAGTCAGTTCCTAGATAGTATTTTGTATGATGGTAAGTGGTTCCTCCCAGATCTTTTTCATTTTAGCGATGAGAGAAAATCACCAAAGGAATGGCAAAAGTCAGTCCTTACAATTAGACATTGTTAGTAGAGTTTTTATTTTCTTAAGAGATCAACCTAAATTTCCTTTCCTGTACTCAGTAACCATGAAGAGGTGCCTCAATATTTGATTAAAATGCCGTTTAAATAAATGTGACTTAACTGGGTCTGAAAGAGAAGCATCAGTTCTTAAATGAAAAGTAACAACTACGATATTTTAAATATGAAGAACAATCCAACAAATTGAAAATCATTCCATATCCACGTTTTCCTGCAAACGCATTTGCACCTATCTCGTCCAAACATAGACATTATAGTCTGACAGCAAGATATATACACGTGCCTGCCTCCCACATATTATTCAATATGCGAATCTGACTTAAGCGGTTGTACAATAATTTGCAGATTTACGCGTTGGAACATGACCAAAGTGCCGATTGCTCGCAGGCGCCAAAGCGCAGGGTGTGACGCCAGCTGCA
Source organism: Mimaenictus wilsoni (assembly GCA_027575185.1). Classification (NCBI taxonomy): domain Eukaryota; kingdom Metazoa; phylum Arthropoda; class Insecta; order Coleoptera; family Staphylinidae; genus Mimaenictus; species Mimaenictus wilsoni. The sequence continues at coordinate 32,779 of JAODAC010043980.1, read as the reverse complement.
CATGCGCCTTTTTTACACTTATCGCATTTTTTTGCACACGATTTTTCCGCGTGGCGTTCTGCGAACACGCTTTGAGAAATTGGCATGTTCGGCTCGAAGACACGAAGCGTTTATCCCTCGAACGATGGTGCATGGCGTGTGCGCGCTCGCGCTTGTGTGCACTGCCGCCGGCGTGGTTTATCTAATGCATTAAGTACGTGCGAAAAAATTTACTTACCGGTGCACGAACGGGCACGCGGCGCGGATCGCATGCGATGCCAGCGGGCAGATAAAACCTCTTCGCCGGAGCGTGGCTAGCGCCGCCGCATGCAGCGAATACCGCTCGGATTCGAAGGAATCTAACGCTCCGGCTGCTGCACGTCATGCCAATCAATTATCCCAAAGTCAATATATGTTTTATTATTGGCGTTTCGCGCAAATGAGCTTCGGGGGAAATTTACGATCGCATTGAATTTGTCCGTGCGTGATACGTTCATTAACAATTTAATATGTGTGGAAAACACGGCATCATGTGCATGTACGAGTATGTTAGTCAATCCTGATTTTTTTCCCTTGTTGCAGCATACTCACAATGAGGCAAGAAATGGAAGCCGTAATAATAATACCGTAAGTATAATTATTTTACTTGATTATGACATGTTCTATAATTGAGTTTAAGTATTCACGAGAGTACTTTGTTATTACGATTACGCGTATTTACTTTAGTTGTATAAAAGGAAAAACTATGAGAACAAATGTCTTAAATTTAAGATTCGTGATGCATTGAGACCTGGGTTTAATTTTACATATTAATCAAATATTATTGTGCCCCTGGTGTACCTTTTTTTACTTTTAGATGAAGTCTTCTTCATTGAACTTTTATTTTTTCCCTGGACACTTTACTTTCATCGTAAAGTAATGCTAACTAAAAGTGAGAATGTTACTGAAAGATGCCTTCCACAGTAATATCAGGCAGAGATAGGTAATGGGGTACACCCCCACAATCTTCTCGCGAACTGCGACCAGGTCAGGTCTATCATTATGAGGTCCGGTCTATTCTATCCAATTTGATTAGGAAAGATATCCATTGAATTCAACTGATATTTTTGGGTACCAACAGTTTTTTTATTCAAGACTTATATTATACTTGCGTTGATTACCTAATTATTCATTACTATTAATAATTATTAATTATACATACCATTTGGCCTGTTTTATTTGCCCTACAATTTTAGGGATATCAGGAAGTTATTACTGCCTTTTAAACCACGTAACCTGTGCACCCTTCTATTTCTGTCTTCACCCTTCTTTCAGCAGGATGATGTTCTTTACAAAGTGCGACGATTTTTCAGTGTTTTTCGCATCACATTCGTGACCTACGTATTGGTATCATTTATCATGTCCCTATGCTCATCTCACCGGGGATACTTGAAGATAGTGTGTTCTGCAGTATCATTGTCTCGGAGCACTTCGCGACCTTTTTTCCATACCATAGAGATAAATGTCTAAAGTACCATGTTCACACAGAAATTGGCACAACCAGAAATCAACGTCCCCATGTTTTCTTGTATACTAAGTCCTAATGGAATTTGTTCTTGTACCCTCCATCCATTACCTGTCCCATTTTTACCCCAGGAGTAGATCTCAAGAATTCCATCTCCTCAGTTGGTATTATTCATGATCATACGAGTAATAACAGTTTCCCATGCACAAAGTATTCAATCTTAAACATTCGCTGCGCATTTCACAAGATACAAATTATATCAACATAAGATTTCTTATAAACGACATCTCACCACACAGAATATCATGATTAAGTTGTTGTCATAAACTGTATTTATGCGCGCATGTTGCCCTTGCAAGAGTTGAATAGATATATGTTTATCAGATGTTGACATCGCATTACCAACAACAGAATGCATTCACCGATGCCTTGACGTCGCAGCCGCGTCGGAAAAAGTCGCCGTCTCTCAGCAGTCACAAGAGCGTTGGCGGGGGCGGCATGGACCTCAGCTACGTAACGGAGCGCATCATCGCGCTCTGGTTTCCGGCAACCTGCAGTGCCCAGGTGTTCCGTCGCGGCCACCGGCAGGCATCACACATGCTCATCAACAAGCACGGCGACAACTACAAAGTAAGTCGTTATCACATTTGCATGTTAACTGTCTGCGTGCTCGTTCCCTTTTCTTTCACACATTACATGTTATTTGATTGTTGTTTCACAGGTGTTCAACCTGTCCGAGCCGAGGGCCGGTCTAATTAACGAACACAAGCACGTGGAGGAGGTTGGGTGGTCGGCGCGCCTCGCCCCGCCTTTGGAGCGCCTCTGTAGCGTGTGCAAGCAGATTGATTCATGGCTTTCCTCCGACCATCATCGGATTGCTGTGATTCATGCTCGGTACGTATTGCAAATTATGTAACTTTTTTGTTTGACATTTATCGAGGATCGACTATTATAGTCTTTATACTCAATTCTTTTTCACTGCAATTAGTCATATAAGGGTATTAGCCGAGAATTGAACTCTGGACCTTGGGATCAATAGTCAATTATGTAATTATTTTAGTTTATTATCCGTTTTATTATCCGTTTGGATAAATTAATAAGATTTATAAGATAAGTCATTATAGGCCTTTGGGTTAAACTATATAAGGATATGTATTTGAATACTTTCGGCAGGGTTAAGATCGGACAAAGTCGAGTCTACCCCGAAACCTTTATTGTCACTCTTGACTTTTCAAATACGGTTGACCGCACCTTCATTGTTAAGTTAATCGTTTACAACACCGAAAAATAATTTATGCACTGGGTGTTGCAAACCTTGTTTTTCTACCTGGCCGCGCTATTAAATGAGAGAGACTGTCCGTCGCTCTCACTTTCACAACCACCCGGCATGGGACAGTTCGTCCCTTCGTCCGAGCTGAGCTTGGCACGTCAGAAAATCAAAACGTTGTGGAAATGCTTTAAATAACGGAAACAAAAGTTCGAATAACAGTGCCATCTTCCGACACGCCTTTTATTGGTACAAACCAAGTTAATATTTACAAAACCACAATATTTATTAACACTGAATAAGCCCCGTGTTCGTAATACCTGGAAATCGTCTCCTTATCAACCTGAGAGTAATCATTGCACTCATGACTCATGTGTATTGAGATTTGATGGAGCAATCATCTTGAGAGGTTTTTCTTGTGTATTTTACTTGTAGCGAAGGCGAATTCTTAATTAAGAATTTAATTAAATTTCAGAGGATGCAAGGACAAACTAGGCGTTGTGGTGGCGGCGTACATGCACTATTCAAATATTTGTGGCACTGCTGATCAAGCTTTAGACCGCTTCTCGATGCGAAAGTTTCTCGACGACAACATTGGCCCGCTCTATTTACCATCAAATAAGAGGTCTGCATAATGTGATTTGCTTTTCTGGTGTATTCTCATAATGTTTATCGTCATTTTTTGCAGATATGTGTCTTATTTTGCCGGTTTGTTATCGCATAGCATCAAAATTAATTCGGCGCCTTTGTACCTCACGCATGTGACCGTTTTGGGTGCCCCGGCCTATCAAAATGGAGGTTGTCGGGCTTTTCTAAAGTTGTATGAAGGACAAACATCGGTTTATACATCGGGTAAGAATTTTTAATAATACGCGTTTGGATTTTAATGCAGAACTTAACGTTAGATTAAGAGACGTTGGTATTATTTGATGAAAATGTTGAAACCTTCGCCCCCGAGGGGCATTTTAGGTGACCTTGAACACACATTTGGTACCAAAAAATAACAAAATGAAACGTTTTAACAGTTTTGATAAGACTTCTGATAGTTGACACTAGAAAACTATAAATTTATAAAGCACCCACCAGAAAATTCTATAGGCATTCAATACAACCTGTTCACATATGTACGAATAAATGAACATAGATTTAACAATGATCTGAAATATCAGATTATCTAGTCTTTATTGTGGATCATAACTACACTTGAACTCTAAATTGGAAATATCTTAAATATCAAAATATTATATTGTCTTAATCCATGTATCAGATAACAATTGATTACATTTGATAGGTATATACACTGTGTCGAGTGGCGTATCACAGTTTACAGTCAACGTGGCGGGCGAACGTCGCCGAGGGCTGCAATTGCGCGGCGACATTTTAATAAAATGTTATCACCACGCAGAATTCGAGCGTGAGATCATTTTCGCGTGTCAATTCCACACGTGCGCCGTCTCCGATAACACACTCAGCTTCACGCGACAAGAATTAGATGGTGCATCCAATGGTAAGTGCACGTTTGCGCTTTCGTATTACTTGATTGCACGCCTCGCAATTGTTTGCAGACCCGCGTTTCCCAATCGATGGTGCCATCGAGTTGCACTTCAGTGCTGGTCCGGAGAGCCGACATCCGGGACCCGCCCCCACACCAGCCGTGCCTGTCTCACTCAACGATGATAGTGTAACGCGTGCAGATAGTCCCTTCGAGGGCGAGGAGTCCGAGGATGAGGACGATTCAGACTCAGGTAAGATGCAGCCATTTTATTACATATTGGGAATTAGGTCTGTCGATTACATAAAAATAATCTAAAGTCTAGACACTAAAACGCGATACACAAAAAGTTACTTACTGACAGTAGAAGAGACATAAATGGGAACGACGGACGCTTTAGCAAAAAGTATAATGTCTCGGTTATTTTTAACAAGGCACACCTGTGATTTATGCCTGTGGAGGCTCAGTTATATTTTCAACGTTAGTATGATTTACTTGTGCTACAATTATCACTCATAATCCTTTTAAAATTGATATTTTAGTTTATAAATTTATAAACTAACGTAAATTATGTTAGATTTTTTAGATATTTAAACAGCAAATGAAACTGACTAAACATTATCAGAAAGGTATTAAACTAGATTACAGTATAAGGTAATGCGTATTATTTTAAAAGAATCCATTATTGGCAGAGGACTGATGTCCTTTTGTCCTACAGCACAAATATTCTTGTTACGCATGCGTGAATTTACTGCAATTATTTTGGCGGGTCACTGTGCCTCTTGCGCCGTATGATATGATAAAATAATGGCAGTAAACGCACGCATAAGTACAAAACAAGTATTCCGAATTCTTACGATGTATTACGAATATTTTCAATAACTTATGAATTCGTTCGAAAATTGACGAATCCTTCCGTGCACTGAAAGAGAAATCTAAAGCTCTGCCTAGAGATGTCAACGGTTTTTTCGCATGTATGCACCGAAAGGCACTATGGGGCGTGGGGAATATGAGTTAAGCAGTAAGCGTCCGTCAAAATCGTTAGGAGCTGCTTTCAGCAAGCTACTAATGAAAAGCATTAACGAACGTACTTTTGTTTTAATCGTCAAGGCTTCCTATTATTAAGTCTTATACGTGCGTTAAAATCATTAAGAGTTGCGTTCAACAAGCAACTAATTAAATGTACTAACATGTATTTTTGATATATTTGTCATAGCCTTTTATTATTAATATTTATGCATTAAGGAGACGCTGGAACGAACATTTTCTTAAACGTACGAAAAAATACCAAACGGTGCTCGTGTAGAAACGTCAATTGGTGCACTTGCTGCCAGGGACACTCACTACGCTCGTCCCTAACAACCGCGTCCCCAAAATCACCCTTTCCACACTTGTATAGTTATATAATATTTTTAGAAAACATTTAAAAATCTATGAAATAGCCTAAGAAACAGTGAAATTGAAATTACTCCCTTCATTACAATGAGATAATTAGATCAGATTGCCGAGATCTCTACCATTTTAAATTAGTACTCCGACCTCAGCGCGGTTTATCTGTGTGTAGCGCAATCCGTTCACCAATTGTAATTCAACCAAAGCTGGACGTTATTTTCGTCAGTCGTCAGAGGCACGTATACACCTATTTCTGCCGTTTCAAAATAAAATGAGTCAACCTACCATGTGGCCACCGATAAAACACACGCCGATTCAGTGGTTCCTTCGCGCTGCTAGAACGCTGTGCATGCATTTCCTCCAAACCCGATTTCCTCTCGCGCTTTTCGGTTTTTCCTCGGCCCGACTTACTTTTTAAGTATTGAAATACCGCGCTCGGAACGATTTCTAATAGCTAGTGGCACGTTGCAACGTATTGGAAATTAAAGTGACCGTTTGTAATCAGTGCCTGTTTGTCAATACGGCGAGAAGCTCGTAAAATGATTGTTCACGGCAGAACGGAGCGCCGAAAAGCGGTGAGTTTTACATCTTTATTGCACGCCGGTCTAATTGGAAACGGTTACTGAACTATCAACAAGAGGTTTTACGTTTACGTTCGGTTTATTTGCCTAGAAATTGGAAATTAAAATATTATCATTCAACGTAAAATGGGTTCTTTGTCGTGGCGTTTTGTGTTCAAACGTTCTTAATGTGTTTATTTAGAAATAGATTTCGAATTTGGGTTAATATTACCAAGTTGACATTTTTGAGAGTTTGAATAGTAACACACTCATCTATTTTAACTTAAATTTCTGTTTCTCAAAGTCCTGCTATCTATTTGTCCGGTGGGACAACTATTGTTTTTGCGCATGCGTGAGTTTACTATCATTATTTGTCATTTATAGACCTATTATGATTAACAGAGAATGCAAAAGAATTGATTTTTGGTGAAAATACTTTTTAAACCACACTCACAACTAGGTTTAAAATCTGCATTGTTGCATTGCATTGCTTTCAATTAAGCCAAGGAATAAAACCCACTTTTAATATGCATCCCTACAAATTTTCAGAAAACACAATACTTCTAAGTGATCAAAAACACATTATATTAATATTATAATTTAATTCATTCTTTAACATTTTTAAAGACTTTTTGAGGTATGTCTTATAGAATAAAGAATAAATTCTTTGAATTTATCTCATGATTAATGTCTGAAACTAATCATTATTTTAGATACATGAACATTAATGTCAAATTAATAACAGTACATTTACGTTATCCAAAACACAATAAGTATCTCACATGACAAAAGGACATTAGGCCGTTATTAATTTTATCTCACAATCAGTACTTTATCTATTACAATCGCTAAGCAAGTGCCAATTGTGCAATATTAATTATGTAACTTCACAGTTTAGTTCATTTGTCGCAGTATCATATCATGTTTAACCTGTGCACTTGCAGACCCCCAATTAATTATGATAATTCCTCATTTATATTATATATGGAAATTTCATATAAAATTGAAATTTTAAATTGTCAAATTTGCTGTAATGAGGATCCCGCGTCTATTTTTGGCCCAGAAAACCGGGGAACTCAGGACTTAATGAGGCATTCATTATTCGCATTCATAGATGTTTTAATTGCAATTTTTGTATTCTTGTAAACTGATCGGTTCGTAAATCGAATTATACTGCAATATGTGAAATTCCTCTAACAATAAGCTAATTTATGATTTTGCATATGTTAGTTTTCACAGTATTTTCATAGGACATACATCTAAAAAAAGATTTTAGCAGCATTAGAAATGTTAGAAAATATGAAATTCAAGTTCTACTTTGTTGAAGCAGTTCGTGACATTTCCACAAAAGGAAAAGGCGCATTTCTGTTATTACCAAAACAAGCCGACTCGTAGTTGTATAGAAAGTTTTAAGCACACAACACGCTAAAATTGCAGATGATGTAAATCATACTTTTGGTCCCCTGGACGGTAGTATTTACGCGACGATAGCAAAGAAACAGGAATTGTCCCCAGGTGCGGTGTCCAGTCCACTCACCGTATCCATGGACTCCGGAATCTCATCGGCGGGTAAATATCGTACATTGTTTGGCGTAGGAGCGCGCGCGTGCGCTCGTACACGCGACGACGAATTTGCATATTTGCCCAAAAATTCACAGGACACCAGCAGCATGCGAACACGAACGCCTCGGCAAGTCCCCCACTCACCGGCCAACCGTCCCCCCTATCACCCGAGGACCAGCATCGCGAGTTGGACGAGCTTCTCTCGGACATGATGCTCACAGTGCAAAATATCCCCGACCTCAAGCCGTCGCAACCGATGCCGACCAGCGAGGTGGGCCACCACTTGGAGAACGTGCGCTACATCGACGAAGAAGAGGACAAGAACATACCGTACCACGCGCGACAGGACAGCAGGCCGTTCAGCTACGGCGTCAACACGGGTACGATGATTGGGGACGCGAAGAAGTTGTCCAGCCCCAGCTTGGTACGCAAAGCGAGCTTCAACAAGAGCCAGGGGAATACCATCAATAAAGTGCAGACGCAGGTGTATCCACAATATGGCACCGGGTATAATAACAATAATAATAACACCACGAAGAGTGGGTTTAATACGTACAATGGAAGTAATGGGGGTGGTGATGCGATTGATAACATATTCACGAGCAAGGCTCTAGCTACAAATTACCAGCAACCGCAGGTAAAGCAGAGTCTCCGGGAGGAATTCTACTCGGAAACCACTAGGAAATCAACCGAACCTATGAAGAGAAGCTTTGCTGTTACTACTATCAGGACCAATGGGGACAAATCGTCAACTTTAAGAAACAATCACTACTCGGATATCGAAACCTGGTCACCATCGTATCGTACCACCAATAAATACAGCGAAAGCCAACAATGCGAAACGTGAGTAGCTCAATCACTCTCTCATTTATGCAATTGTAATGTGACCTTAAGTGTGGGCACACCATCTGTTTCTTAATTACACGTTCATTGACAAAAGGATAAAACTACGTGCATAACATTACATCACAGCAAATATACTCAAGAAAACATTTCAAACCCACCCTTAAAACCTGCAAGGAAGATCTTCAAACATTTTATTTTAGATTTTATTTAACCATGTGTTCATAATAACCTACTTAGTCAACTTTATTTTCTTTGGTTGTTTTAAGATCAAGAATCACGCTGATGAATGTACAAATTCATACTTTCTTCGAATCGATGCAACCTGTTTCAGTGTTGTTTCTTTAAATTGCAATGTAGCGCAATTCATTGAAAACATTGGAATACGTTATTGAATACTTCAATAACGTTTCATAGAATACACGTTAACACGCAGTAACTTCGATGTAATATTATTTCATTGAGGTGTGAATCAAGGAAAACTTAATCACTTTCACGGCTCGTTAAACTCCGTATTACGTCATATAGTTTACATCCCAATGAAGGAAGCTGGCGACACCCGTAATTGTTTTCGAGTCTATTACCAACAAAGGAGTGACGTGGGTGGAATGATTCGGATATTAGAGCGTGTAACACAATACAAATTAGCGCAATTATTCTTTCAAGTATCATTGGAACTGATGAAAATGTAATTTAAATTACACACGGTCATTGAGATCTGTATTTATGTTGTTCTGAGGAGTCGGATATGCTTCTGATGAATTTTTAATAAGATAGATCATTTTTCAGTTCGGAAATGCGTAAAGTCAGTTTATAATTACGTTCTCCTTGCACTTAAACGCCGCTAATGAGGTTTTAAAATAAGATTCGTGAATCATCCTTTCGTTTATACCAGGGCTGCTGTTGGACGGCGCGCGAAACGCTGCCAAAATAATTCGATAAACATATTATTTTTCCAAGGTCTAATTCTTATTGCAGAATCGTTGGATGGTGTTTAAAATAGCTCCAATTTTATATCCACGCGAATTGTTTTTGTGCATTTTGTATGTGGGCACAATTGCTGAGGGCATTCCTACAAATATTCGAAAATGCATAGAATTCATAACTCTACATGAGCAAAATTGGTAACTAAAATTGGCAACTAGTCCCTGATGTAGAAAAGGGCCCGCTCAAACATAAAGTACCTAAGGGTTCCAGGCCACCATTATCCGCCACTGAAAGTAACAAACTATAAGTTTTCATTAGTATTCATTGATTCCTAGATAATTATGCGTTGGGAAATCATCTTTGAAATGTTTTAAGGGTATTTATGAGGGAAAAGAACAGTCTGTTAAGTTAGTACAGAAAAGACATCAAGATATTCCTGAATAATAATAAAAATGTCAAAATTTGCACCTTATCACATATTTATGTGAGTAAAACCAAATTAAGCACAAAATTAAAGATATACAGAGTTTGGAGTATAGGGATTAAGCTCAAAATCATCTTGAGTTTGTAATATTTAATATTTGAAATATTTCTTTGTTTAACATCTGCCAATGTAAGTTGTGACTGTTAGTCCCGCGCACTTATTCGTCGCGGATTAAAAATACACTTCCTGTTCAAATTGGGTCACACACCAGCCATGTTCTATGGAAGTGATGTAATGGACGACGCAGGAAATTTCCTACAACTTCGTGTTGATATTCGTGGGCACGGTCATATTTCAGGTACTCGACGGCAAACAGGAGCGACCTGACCTGGTTGCAGAAGCAGCAGATGAAGCTAAAAGAGCGCCGCGAATTGCAACGCAATGAGGAACGCCGGCCGTACCAACACAGTCTGATGACGGAGCTGCGCAGTGTTCAAAATAGGCACTTGCGGCAATCCGCCAGCCATCGACAGGACGGCTACACCAGCGATACAACAGCTTTTGCCGATGACGACGAGGACTTCACGATACCGCTGCACATCAACACGAAGCAGTCGGCGATGTCGCCTACGTCAACGGCAAGTTACTCTACGACGAAGAGTAGTTACTCTAATGGACGTACCACTGAACGACCTTTTGTTGCTGTAAAAAAGGAGTATGCTAAGGTAAAAAGCTAAAAGTAAAAGAAATAATGTTTTCTTTGGGACCTCAGGTTCTTTGTTTGCCTTTGAAGAGGTTTTTCATTATATAAAAAGTTCTATAAGAGTAGTTTGTTTCCAAATTAAGTATAGTATAGATGCACAGAATATTTGCACAAGAGATCTGCACAAACACGTATTACAGAGCACGTCAGCATCGTCGGCGGAGAATGCGCTGGCGGCGAATCCCTTGGGGCATGTCGTGCGGCCTCCATCCCGGAGTGCCGGCGGCGACACTGCGGCGCGCCATGACGCCGCCGGCCTGCTATCTTTGGCTAACCAGGCCGCCAGTAAAAGTGCCGGCAATAACACAACTAACCCGGTGGGTATTGTGCACGATAAACACGGTACGCATGTGACGCGCGTTACCAATGGCGATTGCCATCCGCGCGTCGACGTCCTCTCCGATCTGATGGCAAACCTGACCACCGGAGTCAATAACTCGAATAATACTACAAATAACTCCACCGCTGCATGGCAGGTACTAATATGTTTAATTATTTCAACAAATGTAATAATCTTTCTCCGTACCTGTGAGCTATGTATGTTTTGCTTTAGTTTGCTAAAAGCTTTCTGAACCAGCATTATCAGCGTTACCAACGTGGGTTGTAATTTGTTTGTACTGTTCCTAGTATCGCGATGATTACTCCACATGGCGATCGACTGAGGTGGATTCAAGTTCGCCACACAGTGTTGTCTCATCGCGACCGCAAACCCCCGCGTTCCCAGTGGCACGCACACCATACGCAAATAGTTCAACACCCACCGTGCAGTTTGACTTACCTGGAGAACGTCTGCCACCCAAGAGTCCGACGACCGTGAGGTGAGTAAATATTTTTACAGGCATTGCTCGGTCAGGCCATATTAAGGTGGGAAACATTTTTATTGCATAAACTTCTCTCATTCATGAGCAGGGGAATGTTTACATATAACTTACCCATATTCAAATCCTCTTACGTGTGAACAAAACAGTTCTTTTATATATGTTTATGGAGATCGATTTACTATTATAAATGTTATTAGAAGCGTTTCCCGCCTTAAAATAATAATTGTATGATTCTCAAACTAGATGTTTATAGACGTATGAATGTGTCTTCAACAAAAAATAAGAAGTGGTCGGATAATAATGAGAGGTAATATTTTGTGGTTTGTCTAGAATTAACCATAGTATCTAAATTTAGGCCGAAATGATAATTAAAAAGTTTCCAAATTGCCACCAATGGCAGAATTCGTAATTTGATCAACTACTTCTTATATTTTAATAACATCTAGCTTGTTTTATGCCCGCCGTGTTGTTTGTTCGTATGTTGTTGATGTAACGAACTCGTAAAAATGAAATTTTAGAAATTATCTTATTATCCTTTAAAACGTTTTGCTTATTTTAATTTCGTTTATTCATGTATTATTTGTAATCATTATTTTAAACATGTTTTAATTGTTTGTTACCAAAAATTAACCAATATAATTTGATTTTGTGCATGTAGAAAGGACCATCCAATTGTACACTCACCATCAGAGTTCACAAACGTAAAAGATATCTTCCATTCAACCGCTCGCACTTTCTCTGACAGTTACAGCCCGAAAAGCCAAAACGGCTCTTCGTCACCTTCGATTTACCAGGGGACCTCACGACGCGGTTCGGTCTCGTCCAACGAGCCCACGCAGGAGGTATCACCGATTCACGTCAAGTTTGTAAGTGATTCGTCGCGATTCTGGTACAAACCGACAATTTCCCGCGATGAAGGTACGTGGAAAATATCGTAGATTTAACTGGTTTATAAGTTTCTTATGGTAACTCTCCAATTATAGCTATCAATATGCTGCGGGACAAACCGCCGGGCACCTTCGTGGTGCGCAATTCCAACACCTTCGCCGGCGGCTTCGGCATGGCATTGAAAGTCGCCACTGCGCCGGCAATGGCGCCAAATAAGGACGAACTTGTGAGGCACTTTCTAATCGAACCGACTTCACGCGGTGTGCGTATCAAAGGCTGCCCACAGGAGCCGGTCTTCACGTCTCTTTCGGCGCTCGTCTATCAGCATTCGATCACGCAGATTGCACTCCCTTGTCGGCTATTGCTCCCTGAAAACGATATCGCCCCCGTGGAGTCACTCTCGAATCAAACGCAAATGCTGCTAGTGCAAGGAGCTGCTTGTAATGTCTACTATCTTCTCACGATTGACATGGAGTCTCTCACCGGACCGCAAGCGGTGCGTAAAGCCGTTTTCCATTTGCTGAAAACCGCCAAGCCAGAGGCGAATATCGTACACTTTAAGGTCAATAAGCAGGGTATTACTTTAACGGACAACAAACGAGAGCTTTTCTTCCGGAAGCACTATCCTATCAATACAATATCGCATTGTGGCTTGGATCCCGACGACAATCGATGGAATGCTTCTTCGGCAGATACTCAACATCCTTCTAGGTATTTACCATTCATTTGTGATCTGAAATATTGAAAGGATTTATTAAATTTGAGAAATATTTTAAATGAATGTTACAGGAAAATATTTGGATTCGTTGCGCGTAAACCAACAAGCAATTCCGATAATCAGTGCCATTTATTCGCGGACATGGATCCGGATCAACCAGCGTCCGCAATCGTCAGTTTCGTGAATAAAGTCTTCACATCACTGTCAATCAAACCAAACATCGTTTAGATCATGGAATAATCGCTTCTAATACACATATAACACTATTGTTTAACAACTAGTCTGTTTATGAATGGGTTTGGGACGGATGGTATGCCTAACAGTGCAGTGCATTCGTCCATTGTATATACGAGTACTGAGTGCCTGAGTTCGAATAGTAAAACTAATATTTATACGCAGATAAAATGACTATACCGAATTATATTGGAAAATCTATGGATATAGAATTAAATTACACTGAGAAGAGTTGAAGCGCTTAACATATTGGCAAAATATGAAGCGACGTTCGCCTGCAAAAAGACGATAAAAAACACTTTATTTTTAACGTGATTATGCATGCAACCATAATCTTTAAAAATATCTATTATGTACATTTAATTTTCCACCTACTTTACATTTCCGTACTACGATCAAGTTTACAATAATTCTGAATTTACGTTTCCGTCATGTTGTATTACATTACAAGGTCTGAGGGTGGGGGGTAAGAGGAATCTCTGCGATGAATGTTTAGATAACATTCATTATGTACTATGATGGAGGAGAGGTGAAAACTAATAATACATGTGTAGATATATTGAATGAGAGTCAAATGGTTAAAACTAATGATACATAGATATTGTCTATTATTCATTACTAATAGTTTTATCGATATCAACTAAATCAAAATAATATATTACTTTATACATATTAATTATATTGTATTAGGTACTAACTTAATTTGAGAAATAAAGTATTTCGTAAAAACTATATATTGTTTTTTTCCCAATTTAGTACTGGATATTTGAATGCAGGTATCTGGAAACGGTTTACTTGTCCAAGTATAAGAGCATTCTAGACAAAAAGGAAATATCTACCAAAATTGAAGTTAGAATGTACAAAATTGTATATAGTTGCAAATCGTTAACGTAAAATAAAAGAGACATGAAGATTGGATCAAAATAGATGAAGTGTTTAAGGAAAGCATGCGTTAGACAAAATCAGGAGTGACGAAATAAAACTTGAGCGAAAACAAGAGGGAGACTCCAGAAAACCTACGAAGAAATGATTATTCAAAGCATAGAGAAGAGAGAAATCTGTCAAAAGAAAGTAGATTAGTATAAAATGCTGAAAACGTGCCATTTTGGTCAATTTCTTGTGAAATTGCATAGGTGAGAATTGTCAAAAGTTTTTTTTTCAAATTTTCCAGTTATACAGATTTCGCATTTAAATATAGCGGAATAAAACTTTGATAGCATAATAAAAGTCGTGCCTCGTACTAAATTTATAAACAATTTTGGAAAAAGTAAACTCGCTTGACTTAGCTGGGTTACTAGCAGGCAGAAAGGGAAGGCAGAGAAATAGGAACTATTTCTAACTGCAAAGTTTTTAATTTATCAGATATGATATGGAAACGGCTTAATAATAATGGTTAAATTCTTTGTCTCACATAAAGGCATAATTTGGTTGAATATCCTCTCATAATTCTATAACATCGTAATAGTTCCTTTTTGTACTTTCATCGTTTGCTTGTTTCAATATTTTTCGTATAATCTACGTAAACCTTTTAGTGAATAATTTAGGAAATGAATTTTATGATTACTCCATCCATTTTGAGTAACAAAATGTTCAAATTCAGCTGTGATTGTGGTAACGCTGATCAAACAGTATTTCAGTCTTAAAAATACGTTTGGAAACAACGGATGGTCTATTTCAACAATTGATTAATTAATTTAATTTAAGTTTATGCGAGATTTAAATTTACATTGTTTTATGCGTTCGAAAACTATGTTGGTGATATATAAATCATAACTTGCGTCAAATGTTACGTTTCTAGTGTTTTTAAACATAGACTTTAGTTTCTAAAACGAAATTAATTTTCAGAGAATCTATGTTAATGAAAATCTGATAATTTTTATTAACATCCACGTCTGTTTCAGTTGTGATTAAATTTGTTCCTAAGCCAAAATACCGCAAGTATTATCAAAATACTGCTTGAATTAATCAAACACTATTTTATTCTTCCACACTGCAAAGTTGGAATACACGATACATTCGAAAAATACTCTAGTATTGAGTTCGTACCCTTAAAAAGAATTTCATCAACCAACCAGAAAAGGACATATCCAAGAAATTTAAAAATAAAAAAGCCCGAGCGGAAATGGAATGTGTACAATTTCAGCCAACTTCGCCAGAGTTAAACGCTATTATAATAAAAATTTAATCTTATTGAATAACAGAATACGTATAATTACAAAAATATGATTAATGACTCGAACCAATTTATAATCGATATAATTTAGACGATTAGTACAGAAATTACTTCACGTAATCATGGCGAGTATAAAAGTAAAATTATACAGTCAGTAATGCCAATGTAATAGAAAGGACAAGAAAGGGTAATTTATGAAAACTTCTGAAAATGTTACTTAATTCTCTGCTAGAAATTATCTTCGAAACGTACATATTTGGTTCATCATGGAATAATTGCATGTTGCACTTCACACCACCTTCTCAACAAATACATTTGAATATAATAGAAAATACTTCCTACTACCATTTTAAAATATTATCAATGTTTAGAAATATTCCCGAACTATGTGAAACCTTTATGATTTGGGATCTCGAGAGAATGACTGAGCATTATTCTGAAATAATCCTTGGTGGAATCGACAAACTAATAATTAATGAAAACACTACTCTTCGATTCAATAATCGAAAAATTATTATCATTACGGATAGAATTAATGAATCCATGATGGAAATGTTTCAAGCGAAAAGCTTAAAATTTCTCACTAATTTCTTACTTTTATCGATTGAGCCCCTTGAGGTTAAATCGCGGAATAAAAGTTTATTGGACAGGTTTATTGAGGATAAAGATCAAAAGAATCTACAAATAAAATTGTTCACACATAAATATGTAGGCGTTAAGGATCACAATAAATGCGTACATTTGGATACCTTCACTGCTTCAGGAAAATTTCTATTTGGTGTAAATTTGTTCCCTGATAAACTTAAAAATCAATATGGCCGCGAATTAATTGGTGGAAGTGGTACTTATTTGCCTAGTGCAAAGACTGGTAGTATTTATTTTTAATATTAATATTACGATTATAAAAATCTTGCCTTTAGATGATATGACCGGATCTACGCTTCAACTGGGAATCGAATATGCAAAGCTTCATAATATGACTAGTAATATAAAGCTTTTATCATACGCCGCATTTGGTGGAAATTTGAATGATAATGTTGACGTTGTTTTAAGTATGTCAATTTTGTTCTTTACACCTACTCCTTAATAAGCACACCTAACTTATTTCTACACGGTTTAATCTTTTTGATGTAAAATTAGTATTAAAATTCAAATTTTGCTTTAAAATATGTTCTAATTTACACAACATAGAAGTATCATTCTTGTGGTAATAGATTATTTATTACCCTTCTTAAATTGTCTGCAGTTTTCGTAGTCTCCTGGGTACAGGTTCTTCGCTGACATCGCCTTTAGACTTTGGCGGGTCTCTTCTTCTTTTCTTATTTGGCCACTCAAGGGCATACCAAAACAAACTACTTTCAGTGGAGAATCGATTCCAATAAGAATGAGAATAAATACATGGATTAGAATATATTTTAGAACAAAATTTCAATTTCACGTTTTAGTTTTAGCTGTTACCTGGTACAGACCGCGGAAGGTCCTCTTAATAGCTATACAAGTTTTAATTCATTTAGTCACTACAGTACTAAGTAGTACCGGTAAAAATAACAATTGGAAGAGTTTTTATCAATTTTCATCTCTTATGATGGTATTGGTAGAGTTACCTCAGTCTATGCCGAGGAATCTTTTTTTCTTTGATTCCGTATTATGATTTATAAGTTTTTGTAATAAAGAACAATAAGTAATTACGAAAGTACGACTTGAGTAGTTGTACGACTTTCCCCAATATGTGTTTCTGCAACATATACTACAGAACTTTTCTTTAAGAATTCCTAATTTTTTCTTAAAAATATACCATGAAACAAACATATTAAGCACATATAACGTATCATTTAAACTTTTTTAAATCAATTTAAAATATTTTAGATTCAATGTTTCTAACTTCTGAAAGATACAAGCTGCTTGATGCAAGTGCAGTTGTATCTCAAACTGAATCAACAGCAATTGTACCAATTCCAAAGTGAGTCTATGAACGAAATAATAATAAAAACTATTTTTATGAATAATTTTCCTCAGGTATGTCAATATATGGAAAGTGTTCAACGACAAAGTATTTATAAATGGATTTAAGATATGTGTATCAATATGTCTTATGGAAACTATTGCATTGCTTATTTTTAACAAGTAATTATTATTAAAAATATTAATTAACAATATCTGATGTAACCTTTTCAATTTCTAACTTATAATTTCAGACTTCACAGTCTGGTTCATAATACTGTAGGGACGAAAAACTATATGACATATTCATTTCTTTTTAAATCTATGATTGCGCAATCTGAAGATCAAACTCGGTTCCCACAAACTTTTCCGTATCGTTTATTTATTTTTTTGTTGTTAATTCAGGCGACAATTATTCCAAATATGTATAATTCGGCATATTCCAGCCACATCTTAACAACTTCTTTTATGGATGACATCAACACAGTGGAAGAGCTTGCACGAAGTGATTTGCTACTAAGAAGTTATGTGCGTCGCTTAGATCCTTTAGAAAATGACCCTACGGTACACTAATTTAATATTCTATACTTTATATTATTATTTTTTGTTTGATTTTACTGTGCATTGACTGCTATTGTCATTAGCTCTATTCAATTCTTTTTCAATGTAATTAGTCATATTAGAGGATAACACCATTGATAAGAAGAAGAATTCACTTTAATATGCATCCCCACCGGGAATCGAACCTGGGACCTCATGGACAGTGGTCATCAACCATACCACTGCGCCACATGGCTGGACTCTATATTATTTAATTTTTTTTACTTTAGGCACAGTCAAAAATAATATTCAACAAATACAAACTTATTAAATTGGAAGAAATGAAAAAGCTGATTGAGACCGAAGGACACTATGCATATTTGATTAACATATTTTCCTTTGCGGAAAATTACTGGTCCGTTGATAGTTGTTTCACTGAAGAAATTATTCAAAACTATAAAACTATCAAAGGCAGCTTCTTGCATATATACATTACAGGATATTTGAGACGAAGTTCAGTACTAACTGAGTCGTTTTCAGAATTTGTTCTTAACGCTTGGGCTCATGGATTGATGTCAATTTGGGACAGACAAGTATGTTTTAATATAATCATTTTATTTAATCTTCAAATTCAAAATGTATTTTCAGGTAGTTTACTCACTAAATAATCATCCTGTTCAGAAGCATTTAAAAGACGTTAAGTACAGTAAAATAGGATTCACTATTTTAACATGGAGGCATGTCGTTTCTGTGTTTTTCTGTTGGAGTAGTGGATTAATACTTGCTAGTTTGATTTTTACTCTAGAAATGTTTTGGAAAAAATATGGATCCATTGTTTGCAATAATAGTGAACTCCTAGTAGTGGCGTAATTGCACTTTGAAATTATACACTTAATGTATAGTTAATAAATTGAGTGTTATTGTTTGAAGTACAATTAAAATTAACTTATCTATACTATGTCAAGTCGATTTTTTTATTTTTTTCAGGATATGCTCACTTTCTTTATGGGCGTTGCCGGCGTCATGCTAATCGGAACAAGTGGCCCTTTAGAAAATTAGATTGGGAGTAGGTTCAGATCGTTTTTTTGTTCAACCCATGTCCTCATGTTTCAAATTCTGAAGTCCATACATTTTCCGTTTCAGTTTCCGCTATTAGTATCAACTTAATGCACCTGCTGACAGTATCCTAGGAAGCACTGCTAGCATGTTTTGGATTGACGTGTCCGACGTTAGCTTTCTTATGCTTGCATCTTTAAGGTAATCCCAGGAACGGCAGTTGTAGAAGGTGTGTTCGGCTATATTAGTTTCTCCACAGAATACGCATTCTTCCGTGCTTTGTTTCCCTAAGCTGTACAAGTAATCACCGAAGCATCCGTGTTCCGTGAAGAGCTGTGAGATCTATTTCGCCATGACTTCGTTTTAGCCAAGGTTGGAGGAGCGGAATTAGGCATCACCTTCAATTACCCCTTTCGCACTGGTCCCACCTGGTTTGCCACTTCTCAATGGTTTTCTCTCGTTGACTTTGCGCAGTTGTCATTTGGTCTGCTTGTTTTATGGACCAGGTATTTGGTCGATGGGAATCATTCCGGTAATGACAAGTGCGGCATCAGAGGAAATCGTCAGGTACGCTTTTGCTACTTTGCTACTCCTATAGGCGCCTCTGTATGGCTAGCAGAATGTTCCTATGCGCTTTAGTTTAAATATAGTATTGCAGAGTTTACGCAGCTCGCAATTAATTTTCTTCCACTGCTGACAATGATCAGCGTTACATTGCTGTTATGGGAAAATGGGAACTCTGAGCGACACGCCAGTCGCTGACGAGTTTAGCAATTTGGCGTAAGTTAAATTAAGTTATTTTACATGTTAAAAACTATTAAAATTCCCTAAACCTTTCTGGGCAGTATTTTTGCAAGTTATATCCTCATTTATTGTCAATAATGTTTTTCCGATCGAAAATACCAATCTGAAGTTTAATCGTTTGGGAAATAATTAAATTTCATTGAAACCAAATTCTGATTATTGAATTAAAATCAAATTTTTTCTAATAATATCCAACTGAAAAATTAAATATCAAGAATGATTTATATCAAATTAATGTTTACACCAATAAATAATTATAGGAAAACCGCTGAATAATCAACTCTATATAAGACACTAATAGCTACTTGCATTCCTATTTACCCCAATTTGAGTTATTACATGGCGCAATCCATTAATCATTCACTTTTTCACTTTATAAATCGTGGAGAACTGTCTATCTTCAAGCATTTATGTTTGATACAACAGAGCCCACAAGTAGTAGAGTATAGGAGGAAACCTTAAACATGATCCCGCACTGAGTCAATTCTTTATTAAACATTATTTTGCAAACTTACATATTTAATACTTCGTGGAACAATTGCGTATTACATTTTACATCTCCATCGCAGGAAATTCCTTTGAATACATTTGAAAACATTTCATACTATCATTTTCAAATTCCATCAATGTTGAGTCATCTTGCAGAACGTTGTGATTGTTTTATTATTTGGGACTTTGGTAAAGTAACAAATAACTTTACCGAAAATATTCTTGATAGCATTGATAAACAGCTACTTAATGAAAGCACTCAATTTCGTTATAACAATCGTAGAATTATTGTCGTTACTGATCGTATTAAAGATTCTATGCAAGAAATATTTGAAGCAAGGAGCTTATATTTTAATATAAATTTCTTACTTTTATCGGTTGAGTTCTTTAATGATATAAATCAATCTTAGAATTCATTAATAAATAAGTTTATAAAGTATAATCAAGAAAATGGAGAAATTAAATTATTTACACATAAATATGTAGGGAAACATGGAAGTAACGACTATGTATACTTGGATACATTTAATCCTGGTAATGGATCATTTCAATTTGGTGTGAATCTGTATCCTGATAAAATTAGTAAACAGGATGGCCGACCATTTAGAATGGAAACAACACATTATTTACCTGTTGTAAATTTGGGTAATGATACTTATATACTTTACACGGAAAAATCGTCATTTTCGAGTTTAAGCCTCTTAAATGAATTAAATATTGTTTGTGCATTATAATACATGTATTTATAGTTCGAAATGCCGGTTCAAGCATACGCCTTGGAATAGAATATGCAAAATTTCATAATAATACATTTATTATCAACGGACAAGAAGAATTTGATCATAAGCCTGTTTTTAACACAATTACCTTACTTGATGGATTAAGGAATGATAAACAGGATATTGTTTTAAGTAAATATTTATATATTTCTCTTAAACCAAATCCATTACAAAATATTTTAGATGCTATGTTCATATCACTAGAAAGGTTTGAATTATATGACTCTACCGCAGTTACCACCCATGCTAAGGTGACTGTACTTACACCAATACCTAAGTGAGTAATATTATAGTACGTAAAATATTTACCTCATTTTAAACTGTTCTTCAGGAAAATTGACACATGGTTAATTTTCCACGATAAACTACTATATACAAACAGTTCCGAATTATTTACGACACTGTTCCTTATTATAAATACAATACCATTTGTTTTTAACAAGTAAGTAAACTATACTATGTATAAAGATGTGTTTTCACTCAATCATTACTATTTTCATATTACCATTTCGAATTACTGCATATCAAGATGAACAAAAAATTATAGGTAGGCATAAATTATTCACGAATTGCTTTAAACTGAAAGAGAAAATAATAATACCGGATTTGAACCGGTAACCTGGGCACCTGAGTTGGTGCTCTCCCTGTTAGGTCTAGAGAGCACACCAAGATCTAGAGCAGGCATGGCCAACAGTTTTTTGTCACGGGCCGGATTGAAAAAAAAAAAATTTCACGGGCCAGGCGCAAAAAATTCAAAAATTTTAAACAAAAAATTAACAAAATTTTATTATGAAAATATAAATAATGTAACAAATACCTATATATAATATATAATAATTATAAAATTAACATTATAATAAAAAATACAAAAATTTTAAACAAAAAATGAACAATTTTTTATGTATGAATAATTATAAATCATAGGTAACTTACAGCAAATATCTATATAGAATAATACAAAATAAACATTTTAATAATAACAAATATACCATAATAATTAATGAGAAATATTGAGGCGGTTTGCCTCGTTTATAATCTTTTCAATGTCAGGTTCAATTTCTGTGGTGGCTAATCTTAATGCATCCTCCAAATGTAAATCATTTAATCTCGATCTTGTAGGACTTTTACTGTGATTCATTAAAGAAAATGTCTGTTCATAAATATAAGTTGAACTAAATATTACTAAATATTTTTTGGCAAGATTTTTTAGATTTACATTTTTTTACTATCCAATTGCTTATAATAATTACACAAATTATCTTCCTCTTTTCGATATTTATCATGCAAAAATTAATCTAATAATAATAATAATAATAATAAGAATGGAAAATGATCAAATTTGCTTTCAGCAAGATTTGTGGAAAAAAGTAGTTTTTTTCATTTTAAAGGCTTTTAATTTCTGCATTAAATCATAAGCAAATAATTTTTTTCCTTGTAAAATTGTGTTGAATTTGTTTAAATATGTGAGGATGTCTAGAGAGATAGCCAAATCACAAAGCCAATTTGGATCCGCGCAGGTAAATATTGAAAAATTACTCGCGGGCCGCATAAATTCGTTACGCAGGCCGGATGTGGCCCGCGGGCCGTATGTTGGCCATGCCTGATGGTGTTGGAGTAAACACAAACATCCCTTACCGCGGACTATTGACAAAGTATATAGTTATCCTTGTTAAATTATGCTAGCTGTCGGCAACATTTCGTGTGATCCTCTTCAAAGTCTCCCCGCAGTCAGAGCTGCAAATATTATTCATGCCTGCACAGGAGGGGGGATCTCATAGCAAATACAAATTGTTAGTTAAATACTCATCAATTCATCAATTTCGCAGTGCCCCCATAATGAAAACCGTTTATCTGAACAAATGACTCTTCCTGTTATATAATATACATTTTCGGAACTAATGAAATGGTTCACTTGAAATTACTAAATGATTCATTCAGTGACTCGTGGGTCATAGGTTGCCGATCGCTGAACTATACTATATAACGTCTATTCTACTAATTTCTTGATCTTCTAGGTTTCATAGATTAGTTTTTAAACAAACAAGGACAAGTAATTACATGTCGACGTTTTATTTTTGGAAATTGATGTTTTTGCAACCAGGAAAGGTTACACAATTTCCAAACACACTTGTATATCGTTTATTTTTATCTGGATTATTGATACAAGTTACAATTCTCTCCAGTTTGTACAGTTCACAACAAGCAAGTCATCTTATAACAGAAACGTACATGGACGATATCAATACAGCTAAAAAATTCGCCGAAAGTGATTTGAAGTTGGGAAGTATGCAACCTAATTTAATGCCCTTGGCAATTGATACTAAGGTAACAATCATTATAATTAAATATTTATATAGATATAGATTGGCATGCTGTTCCCCACATTTCCTACATCTCCTACAATATACGTTCATAATTAATTAACATTAAAAATCTTAATAAATATAACATAACTCTAATTGTCTCAAAAACAATTACAAGAAAAATAACTAAATTAAAAATATAGATGTTATATATCACCCCACCCACCCTATTTGGTCATCCCCCTCCTCCGCTTCCATTTCTCACTCACAATTTGCCTCACACTATTGTCACACTCCCTCCTCCCTCTCCAAACCATTCTCTTACATCCCAAAGCATTCATTCATGACCTGTACGTCGGGTTATACGGGCTGTTACTAATGTTCTCCTGGCGCACTTGTTCATCCACCTCTCGACCTCTTTCACGCACCATTCATTCTAACGGTCCCCCTTCCCGCGATATTTCCCCTACCACTAGTTCCGACAAACCCACAAACTCATACTCCTTCCTTCTATTCACTCTCCCACCACTCACACCTTTACTAGCACACCATTTCCATATATCCTTCACCATTCTTCCTCTTCCCATTCTATTCACTCTCTCTCTCTTCAAACCTTATAACCGTACCAACCGATTCCCATTTAACAGTCATTCTCCCTAGCTCTTGCAGTACAATATACCTGGGAGTGGATCTTTCGAGGCCCATCATAGCTTTGGTGAATCACATCTGTTCCCTCTCTAAGGCTTCCCATTCACACAGACCCCACACATCCGCACCATTTCGGCTTGACACATTGGGATGCATGTGTCAAGCCGAGATGGTACCTAACCTTAGTACCACATCCCAGTTATTTTCCCACGTATTCCTCCTCTCCGTTTTCATCCTTGCATTTCCTTAAATTCATCTCACATGCTCTCCTCATTTCAAGCATTCCACCCTTTTCCTCCCACCTGCATTCGTAAATAGCACCCATTTTGTCTTCTCTACATTCACACTCATTGTGAGTTCTCTTCTATCCATATACCTTTCAACCCTTTCAAATGTATATAAAATGTATTTTCTTGTAGCCAATATCAAAACAAATATTCAATAAATTCCGAGTAATGTCTTGAGATGATATTAAACAACACATTGATTCTGGTGATTGTTATGCGATTTTTTCGAACTTG
The DNA here is from genome assembly GCA_027575185.1 of Mimaenictus wilsoni. Classification (NCBI taxonomy): domain Eukaryota; kingdom Metazoa; phylum Arthropoda; class Insecta; order Coleoptera; family Staphylinidae; genus Mimaenictus; species Mimaenictus wilsoni. The sequence goes on along the minus strand of JAODAC010043980.1, from coordinate 8,150 downwards.
TTTGCATTTACTAAAAACTATTGGACTCTTGATACTTACGTAACCGAAACGAATGTACGTGGTTATAAAAGTATTCAAGATAGCTTTTTACAGTCATATTGTTCTGGATACATGCGACGCAGTTCGGTATTAACCGAATGGTTTTCAATGTTCATCAGCACCCTTGTATTTCTCATGGAAATTTGTTATATAATATATTTATATTTGTATTATAAATTTTAAAGAATATAAATAGACAATTTATTCAAAATATTAGAACATTAGAGGTATTGTAGATGGGCTAGTATCGTGGATGGGGAAGCTGTATGTGAGTACATGGGTGGTAAGGAAGATAGGGACGACAGTGTCTAACGCACTAGGCAAGGTGTACAGCAAGGATGTCCATTGAGTAAGGGTTAGTGTGATATGGAAAGGGCAAGTGTTGGAGAAAGGCGAAGTTATGAAGTACCTCGGCTTTCAGTTTAAATCTTCAGGTGTATGGAAGGAGCATATCAGATGTGCGCAAGGAAGAGCGAGGTGTGCATGGCGGAGAATAAAAAGGAAGTGGGGGAGGCTGTGGGGTAATAATTGGGAAAATGCGGTACGGATCTGAGATGCATGCGTGAAGCCAATACTTATGTGAAGTGTGAGGTTTATATGATTGCGATATGATTGAAAGGGAACAGGTCTGGTTCTTAAAGAGCTTAATGAATCTGGAGAGATCCACTACCGATTATATAGTGCTGCAGAAATCAGGCCGGTATAGTTGGCAAGAAGCGTTTAGAAGATTCGCAAGATATGACTATGGACTGGTAAGAATGGGGAGTGAGAGGTTAGTCAAGAATACATGGGAGTGGTGTATGGTGTATTTGCATATCAAATTAAACTATATTTAATGGGAAATCGATTCGTATAAGAATTATATCATATGTAGATTAAGAAATATTTTAGAACAAAATTTGAATTTCACCTTTTAGTTCCTCATTTTGCGGCTAGGTTGTACGGTCCAAGTAGGATTCTCTTAATTTAAAATTGTTTTTTTTAATTCTGATAAAAGAAGTTCAATTTAAATAATCGCTAAGAATTTAAAACTTATAACAAACGGTAGTTCCTAAAATCAGTATTTATAACAAAATACGTTTCAATAAATCTATATCGTAGGCAACCCAAAATTAGATTCCACTGTCATCTGGGAAGTCAAAGTCAATGTAATAAACAAAATCAGCTCCGTTTAGCCAGTTTCAAAATGTTTGGTAAAAAAGCTTTGTCCTTTTTCCATCGCCTTGCAACCAAGAATTTGACGTCCGTGTATAAAGTTCCATCTATCAACTATTGGAACACAACGCGACATTATGGTAAATTCTTGTAATTCATATCCTTTGCGGTACCAATTTTTATAACCTTAAAATATCATGCCCCAATTCCAAAACACATCTAATAAATGTTTAAATCAAAGCTACTAGAAAACGATTCTACAAACACACTGGAATACTGCATAGCAATGGAAAATTCGAAATTACTTTGGACCAACGCAAGTTGAGAACTCCGAAGGGAAATCCTTTTATACTTGATAGCGAACCACTAGCCTTAGGGGTAGCGGCAGAATGGGATGCCCAAAGGGAGAATATTAATCAAGCATCAATGCACTTGGTAAGAACATTAGCTCTTATAACTCCTACGCGTCTTTATAACATAATATGAACTTTCAGAGTACCCTGTGCAATACTGCAATAGACAATCCAAATAATGTTACCAAATTGGAACTAGTGAATTATATTGTAAATTATTTGGAGACTGATACCGTGTTATTTCAGTCTGGTGTAAGTAAAATATTGATTTACATAGGGAAGTTTGCATTATTTTGCTGTAGGAAGATGAAAACCTGTACAACTTTCAAGTAACTGAATGGGATCCAATCATTCAATGGTTTTGTGACAGATTTCAAGTGAGTTTGCAAAAATCTAAAGACATTGGTGGCCCTGTTATACCTGAAGCTACAAAAACAGCGATTACTCGTTTCTTGATGTCTCACAATTTTGCTGCTATTAATGGTTCGTAAAAAATAACTTAAAATTTTCGGCGAGGTGTATTAATCATACGTTTTATTCTGCAGGATTTGTGTATGGTGTTGATACATTAAAATCTGTAATATTGACACTTGCGGCCGTCGAACGGCGTGTATCTCCTGAAGTAGCAGTTCTCCTTTCTCGGCTCGAGGAAGAATTTCAGGTGAGGAACAATTCATTTTTAACCTATTTACATTATTAAGAGCCTCGAATGTCAACGCTTGGTCAAAGCTAGAATTATAAATAAATACAAGGATATGTGTAACTTGCCTGTTAAAGTTTTGACTCGAATTGGCACTTTCTGTTCCTTATAAGCACTTATTAATATAGAAAGTGAAGTGTTATCCCTAAATAGGATTTGAAAAAAATTGTAAGAGTTGCGCGCGGTAAGTTTCACATGAACTCCACGGCACATGGAGGGGTCCGAAAGTTTTTAAGAAAGAGCGAAAAACCGCAGCAATCTTTTATTAACAAGCGCTTATTGATTTAAACGCCAGGTGCTGAGTATAAATCTAGAAACTAATGATATTAAAACGACTCTCAAGAAATGTCCTTAAATAGGTTTTCCTTAATCTCTTATAACATAAGGAAATATCTAAATAACTAATCAAGTATTGAAAAAAACATGTTCATATTTATTGGTGATTTTAATGTATGAATATTATTAACAGTTGAGACATTGGGGTCGTGTTGAATGGGCACACGATATAAGTCAGCAAGATCTACAGACGCGCCTCTCCGCCACCGTCCTCTTCATCTACTTCAATTCCACGTCCAGCAGCGTACGCAAGAAAGAAGCCAGTCTGTAAATATCCCCAGTTTTCTTTTTCCAGCACTTAGTCCCGTGACACTTAGATTAGTTCCTTGTCCTGGCTCACACTATCCTCTATCAATTTCGACTTATTCGCGTTACTCTTTACCAGTGCATGGTAGTACTGCGTGTATTGCCGCTGGCTCTTCGTGAGCACGTGCAGACTGTCCATCTGTACGCCCTGCCGCTCCAGTTCACGAATGCGCTTCTTCGTCGTATCAACGCTGTGCAGGAGGATCTTCGGCACTCGGCAAATATGATACGGTTTAAAACCCTCGGCGTAGAGAAAATCTATTACTTCCTTCAGCTTCGTCATGCTCTTGTTCTGCAGAGCGGGCAGTTTCAACATCATTGACTTGGCTAACTCAGGTGTGCATTGCAGCCGCTGTGAGAGATATTCGACAAAGGTGTGCTCGCCGAGCACGAGTTTGTTATCGTTTCGGCGTTGTATATACCTGCGTTGAATAAAATTACAATTAGTTTACTCGACGAGTTTTATTACAAATGAGATTGTTATATACCTATCTAAAATGTCTGGTGTACATCGGACCATCCAAGTTTTTATCGGATCCAAATTATTTTCTTTGCAGATTGATATTCTTTGATTTATTATTTGGGGTGAATATTGAAGGACCCACCAGTCTTTGGCTATATCTGCCGGGTTCACATTATGTTCTGAAATAATCAAAAAATGATTAAATCTTTAAAGACTGCTAAAAAGACTCTTCCGGTTTTAACATATGGTGGACTTCTATGGCAATGTCAAAACGTCAAAATTATGTATATTGAACAGAACAGAATTTATATTAGAGTCTTTTGGCATGAATTGTACACCTTAACACCAATAATGTATCCGGACATGGCGGTCCCCTTAACAATGTCTCAACAACAAGGATCACCTAGGAACTTTGAAGGAAAATCAATGAATTCATAAGAGAACATCTCAACAAGTTCATGGAGAAACATAAGGAGTTTCAGTGGTAGAAAATCGAGGTATAAGGAGACAGGATTATAATCATTGAAAATGATGGAAGGCATGGGGGTCTCAAAATAAGTATTGGTATCGATGATTGCCGATTCTTTATACATCACAACTCTATACCTTAAAAGTGTTCACCTTAAACAAGTAAAATCGGTTATAGATTACTACGAATCATATGCGTTCAGCTTTCATGAAGACCGGATGAAAATATAACATGTCTTTTCTGAAAACTAATATCGAAAGAACAAACGAAACTATATTGCCCCAATGGCAATTTTGAACGCATACCACAATTTAAGATTGAACTGTAATTATACAACGAGCATATTAAAAGTTATTGCAAAATAAATATCGAATTTTGATTTTGCCCATGGAAACATCCATTGGAATTGGCGAACCGCGTATCCTTGCCAATTCATTAATCAAAAAAAAGAACCAGAAAATTTCATTAGCGCAGTTATGCGAACCCTTCGTTCTAAATGTATTATGTTATTGTCATAAATTATTTACCTTTCAAAATATCTATAACTTCCTCCATTCTTGTCAAATTTATTTTCGACAATAATGATCGTTGCACAAAACCCTCTATGATGACTTCAACGTTTGTCTGAAAGCACAATTTTTCAAATATTTTCAATACTATTACAAATGTTTATACCTCAAGTTTCCTCATTATAACATCAACTTTTGGAAGGAAATTCTCTTTCTGTAAAAGTGTCTGAAGTTTCATAATATCAAGAGAAACCAAATAAACTACATCATCTATTGGATAAGGCAATTTATCAACTTCCTTGAGGTTTGCTCGGAGATATTCTGGCTTATGAACTGCAAGAATCGCTGGATACTTAATAATTGTTTTATTTTTGATGCCATGTTCAATTAGAATCTTATGATTACTGATAAGAATGTTGGCATGAACTTGGTACAATTGACTCTGCTCGCTTATCATATTAATTGCAGTGAATTTGCGAATATCTACAAAAGATGAAAAGTTATAGATTAACTAACAGCATTACCTCAGAGTAGACTTACTGAGTAGTTTTTCCAGAGTTTCCACAACTGTAACTTTATTCTGTGCAAGACTTGTGATTTGATTCTTGGTACTTGATTTTCTTGCGAAAAATTTCACTTGAAATTTACCACTGTACTGTTTTGCCAAAGCTATTCCAGATATCTGGCTTACTTCTAGAAGTTTGGGACACGTTTGCACGAACTTTAATGCCATATTCTTGGGTATAATAATGAAATAATGTAGATAAATTCTAAAATCATATTAGGTTGTTTACATGGTTATAACCTTAAAATATTACAAATAGTCAAGGTAGTGTGATGTAGTGTCTCTTTATTTAGTTCAAATTTTAAGCTTTAGTAGGGGATAGAAATTGTTACTTTCGTTTGATTAAAAATTTATGATATTAACTGATAAGTGAGATAATATATTACATGTCCTTCTTTCAGATTGCATCAATATCAGTGAATCAAAATTCAGTACAATCCTGTATGCTTTTAGTAAGTAGTTATAGTTACGCCGGTTTTCGTATATTTTCAAATATTACAAATGCGGCAAATGCGCCCAAATAAGCAATTCCTGCTGCAAACGGTTTTGATGGTGATCGCTCTATTTGCCTTGTGCGAATATTTAATATATTATTTGGTACAGAGCAATGTAAGTATTCCTTGAAATTAGTTACTGTTTGCTTTATAAATTCCTTTTTGCAGTGTACGTATGCCGAGTTAAAACAAGACAATGTTGATTCCGATATCCCTTTGTACGAAGATAAGCCAGTTAGGGTCATGGTGTTGGCTGACACGCATCTTCTAGGATCGAGACATGGTCATTGGTTTGATAAATTACGAAGAGAATGGCAGATGTATCGATCATTTCAAACTGCAATTACACTGCATAGTCCGGATCTCGTTTTTATTTTGGGTGATCTCACTGACGAAGGCCTTTACTGCAGCCAAGCGGAGTTTGAATATTATGTCAAACGATTTTACAGCTTGTTTGCAGTGCCAAAAGGTACTAAGCTGTATGTGACTGTGGGGAATCATGATATTGGTTTTCATTATGGGTAAGTCATTAAATCATTTAATGGTATATATTTATTCGACTAAATTTGCATTTTAGTATAAGTCCGTACTTGAATGAGAGATTCATAAGTGGTTTTGATTCGCCACCGGTTTCAATGTTCTCCCTGCGTGGTAATCATTTTGTATTGATTAACAGTATGGCTCTTGAGGGTGATGGTTGCTTTTTGTGCAGACCTGCTGAGCAACAAATAAGTAAAATTGAGAATATTTTTAAATGTAGTAAAGGAATACAATCGCAAAAATGTGAGATGGTTAACAAGTTGAGTAAATACAGCCGACCAATTTTATTGCAGGTATTTTTTAAATTTTATTATATGATATTTTAAAACAAATTTCAGTAACAATGCACGAAAAATAAAGTAAATGTTTTATAATGATTGAGTTCCAAACATTTTTGTGTTTTATATAGATTAGAAATCTATAGTTTCTTCTTTTTTGGGCAAACTTAGTTTAACAAAACAAACTTCAAGAATCATAACAACGTTAACGAAGTAACCCGTAACTTATTAAGTTGATGAATAATCATTAGGCATTCGAAATAACAATATAATGGCAATCAAGATATAAAACAATTTCAAATGTAAAATGTTCAATTAACAATAAGTAAATAATTCTTATACCTCAAGTTCCCCAACTAAAACATCAACTAGTGATTGAGAAAATTGTCATTCTCTAAAAGTGTCTGTAACTTAACATTTTCAAGAGTAACCAAATGAATAACATGTTCTTTTCGATAATTCAGGTTTCTGATCTGTTGATGCCATATTCTGTTAGAATCTTATGATTACTGATAATTATATTAACATGACTAATTAAAGCTAATTTCGAATAACTGCAATATATAAAAGCAAAGTATACGTCAATTATTTGTACTTCATCAGAATAGAAAACTAAATGCATAGTTTCCATAATTATAACTATTCTGTATAAAACTTGTGACTTCATTCTTGGAATTGTACTAATTTGATTGCAGGCATATTTTTTCTTTTATGCATTATTCTAATACATCTTTCCACCATATGGCAATAGCTTTTAGCTTCATATTAGTCGTGCATGCGGCGGCTTGCCGCGTTGTGGAGCGTTGGATGGGTGGTCACTCAACAAGCGGCTGCAGGCGCCGTCGCGAACTCCTGATTTCGTGGTAAAAACGCGAACGAAGGTTGGGCGATTCGCTTGCAACGGTCCCCGGAAAAACCCTTATGCACAAAAGTTCAGAGCAAGACCGGTTTGGGCCGTGTGAAAGTTACTATACCCTTACACCACTATGTGGTAGAAAATGGTTGATGAATAAATAAAATTAAAAATTATTCGTACATATGAATTCTAGTCATGTTTATTTTGTAATTTATTGATCAGAATGCAATGTTCGCAGCAACTTTATTAGAGTGAATAAAACATTCTAGTAAAGTAAGTAGTGGCGCTTCAATCATTTTTTTATCTTTCATTAAGGTTGTAAAGCATTTACAAATATTAAATTTGCCAATGTGGATCATAAAATAATGATGAGTTTTAATATATTCTAGCATTTTCCACTATATCGACAAGATGACATGGATTGCAATGAACCTGATTCTGCACCGATGCCTGAGAAAAAGGAACGCTTCCGTGAACGAAGAGAATGTTTAAGTCAAGAATCTACATTCCAGCTTTTAAATCAACTTCATCCTCGCCTTGCTCTTTCTGGACATACACATCATGGATGTGTATTGCCCCTGGCAAACAGAGAAGGCTTAGAAATAACCATTCCCAGTTTTAGTTGGCGAAATAAGAACAATCCCACATATTCTTTAGTAAGTTCCATATTTATATAACTATTTTAACTATTCATAATTCATAAATATTAATAATATTTGTTGCAGTTTTTATTTACATCGAACAATTATTCATGGAGCAGATGCCAAATGCCGGAGGAATCGACTGTGATACGCATTTATATGATTGGCGGCTTTTTAATTGTAGTTTGGGTGATTTACAACGCGATTTTACGCACGCGTCGTAATAAGTATAAGTTGCACTGACGATGGTCGAATCGTCGATAATTTTCTCTTTTCAGGGATGAAAACAAGGCCCGTAATTGTGTTTTTTCACGATTTTGCATGAAATGATTTCCCCTAGCTAAGGATTAAAGGATACGAGAAAAGGCAGAGAAATACTATATTATAACGAACAATTGTTTATACTCATATATTTATGCAATACGTAAAATTATGTACTTTGATTG
>JAODAC010043969.1:0-11200 GCA_027575185.1 Mimaenictus wilsoni | reverse complement strand
AACTTAAAAATAATATAACTCTCTTGAAAGAATTATTATAACATTAAGAATATTATAACATCAAACTTTACTCCCAACTAAAACTATCAGACTTAAAAAGTAACTTAAAACTAAGTACTTAAGTCAAAGTCACAGGAAAAATCAAAAGTTTACTCACTTTAGTCCGTCTTAATTGCCGTTTCCCCTTATACCATGTAATAATCGCTGGAGGACGACTCCCGGCCGACTCGCAAGTAACCTCGTAGCGTCTATCAGCCACGAGAGGACTCTGCGTCTTGAGTATATTCGCCGTCAGCGGTTTTACTGCAACATGGCATACGCAGGACACATAATTAGCCGAACGCATTGTATGCCGTTCATTTAAACTTTTGATGTTTTGCAGCTCTTTTTGTTTGCCTTTTGAAGCTGATAGCGGACATGTGCGCCGAACACACACACACACACACACAAAGTGCATCCGAGTGCACTGCAAAGAGTGATCTAAATACGCGAGGCTCAGAGCGTAAGTGTGTCTATGGGTATATACAAGGGCTCAGAAAGGGAGCTGCACGTGTAGAAATGTTTTTGCATGTGTATACTTCACCCAGCCACTCAAGACGGCTACGCCTGCAATATCCTATTAAAACTTGTTTAATCATTATAATTACTTCTTTAAACCACTTGGCTATTATCCGCGCGAGAAATTCAGGACTCCCGGGCGATAACAATGGATTGTAAAAGTTAACAAGGAAATTCGCATCATTTTTCAAACATTCTCCACTCGCGCTTTTGCATACTCCAATTAAGCGCGATTACATTTGCACGCAGTGAGCTAATATTGAATATTATCATATCGCTGGCTCAATTAAACTAAATTGAGTTTTTACTGTTCTTCGGCAAAGTTTGCGCTATGTTTGTGTTGGAGGCGAGTGGCTTGTGTAAAGTCAAACTTACGGTGTATGTCCAGCATGACGAAGGCCTCCTTAGGGTCGGTAAGGATCGTATTGACTGCCTGGCAAGTAAAGATGGCGTCAAGGTCCTTGCGCCCGATGTTCGGCCAGAGGAGGCGGTTCTCGATGACGTCGCCGGCGTTGTGCTCGTATTGGTCGTCCACCGGGAGGCCGTTCACCAGCCAGCGCACCACCGGTTCTGGGTGACCGCCAACCGTGCGACATGTGAGCGTAATATCGTCACCTTCCTCATGGGGACCGACGCTGCCGTTTAGTTGCCGTCCCCACTTGTCTAGGATTGTTGGTTGCTCAGGTGGTACTGAAAATTAATAGAGAATCGTTTAGAATAATCACAGTTGAAACAATTTGTTAAGTATTGTTGAATTCAGTTTATGACAGCTTGATGAGTTGTTCAGCTATGTCTTAAGTGCGGTTGCTTACGACTAGAATTAGAATGAGTTAATCTCCGATTAGTAAAATTTAGTAAAATTTAGGTTATTTAAGGAATGGATTAAAGTATAAAGAATATGGTTAGGTTAACATAGGTTAGTTCAGGTTTGGGTACAATTAGGTTATACCTTTCTAGTTGTTTTGGAGAAGTTTTCAAGGCTAATCTGGGTAAGACAACACGTACTATGTGGGATAAGTTGGTTTAAATTAATGTAGCTTTGGTTGCAGAATACTGGAATTGTTTGGGTTATAGTAGGATGGGTTAGGTAATAATATAATATGTTATTGTACGTTAGGTTAGGTGCGGATCAGAGGAGAGGGAGTGGTAAGATATGGATGTCAGTTGGTCATACCCGAGGTGTGTTATACTGAAAAGGAATGACACATTACAGCATCTTGCATAGAAATGTGGAAGTATGCAAAAGAGTGGAGGCAGGATGCAAAAGAGACGAGCAGATCGGGTTTAGGGATGTTTGAAGCAGATAGGAGGAGGAATCTAGGGGCATGCCCAAAAAAACCTAGAACAAAGAAAACGAAAAAGGAACAATGAACAGTAATCCTGGAAATAGAAGGAAGGCGGGAAATTACGGCTAGGTGAAATCACATTAGGCTAGGTTAGATAAAATGGCACAATTTCGTCGACGTAAAACATTTGCTTAGGTTAGTAGAAGATGAAATTTAAACAAGCCAAAATAAAAATGTTCCGGGTTAAAATGAAAGGATAACGTTGATACCAAGGACACATGTTTTTCCCTAAAACACCCAATTTTGAATCATATTTAAATTCGATTCCTGCCCAAGCATTTATGATTAATCCACGCTTTATTAATCAGCATTATAAGCACCCGCTCCCAAAGTAAACACAATATTTTTTTTCCGTTCGTTTACGCAGGCGAAATGAAAATATGATTTTGAATCATTGCGCCCTGACAGTATTTAAAATACGTTGATTAATTATATTGTACTGGTGGCGGTGGCGCGGAAAGCTCGCAGCGGCGTAATTCTCCATAAATATTAAAAAGAGCCAAACGGGGGGCGACATTAAAGCTCGAGGATGAGAGGCTGGAGTGGGTTCACGATACACGAAAGCCGTCACCGACCATCGTGACTACATAGGCAGCACAGGCAACCCAGGCACCCAGGCATCCAGGCAAAAGCTCGGTCGAGCGTATGTGGAGAAATTTCAATGATTTATTCAGCCGGATTTATTTGATGTTTAATTACGAATGCTAACGCAGCTTAAAGCCCTCTCCGAAACCATCCATCCACAGGCGGGCATAGTGGCGCGCTCGATTGAATACGCAATCGACGTATGTGTGGTCGTTTGGGTGTGTTGGGTTGAGGGGGGGCGGCAGCCTGTTTTTCATCGCAGCACACAAAACGCATCCCTGAAAACGTGCAAAGCGAACGTACAAAAGCGTGCCCCGGTTTCGTTTAATTAGCGCCGATTTTCGCATAGAATTACACCGAATATACATATCGCTATTTACGATTTAATTATTGCAGCCCGAGTTTTAGAACTTTGATGCTAGAGCAAGGAAATTATGACATACGAGGTGAGAGGAGGATTTTTCCAGCTAGAATCCCACAACAGCACCGGCGTAAAACAGACATAAACGCGCCCTGATTATGCGCCACTCGTTAACGTTTTGCGAAATTACGACGGCCGGAACCTGAGGGGCGGCGGCTGCTGGTTGTTGGTTGCTGGCGGCTGGCAGGTCTGCTCGCCGACTGTGTGTGGCGGATAGATAGCGGCGGTAATTTGCAGATTGCCACCGTCGCCACCGCCGTTTCCGCAACAAATAACTTCATAATAATAATAATGTTTACGATATGTTGGGGATGGTGGCGGTGCGGTGCAAGCAGTGGAGGCGGCAGCGGTTGCTCGTTTGAGCGGAATCATAACAGCTGCGCGACGGCGACGCCTGAAATAATATTACACGCGCCAAGGATTCATCTCGAGAGTCCTTGCTTGCGTGAGACTCTTTGGGGGATATTATTATAGTTCTCGCCCGAAACCACGGCTGTGTAATATACCTGCTGCATACTTGTACAGTTATACATTAAACGAAAATGTTTACGAAGGCGAGCATTGTTTATAGAAAGAACTGCAATAATTTAAGATATTTTCGATATTTACTTTATAATTTTATCTTATATCTTTTTGTTAAAATCGCATAATCACAAACCTTTATATTGACTATATGATACTTAATAGTTTCATTATAGTTTCATTTTATTCCCATAGATAGGCTTTGGAGAGACCAAAGTCCGAAAACTGCGGATGCTTAAGGGGGCCGCCACACAGCTGGCTTCGTTCTTCTATACCTATCCTTATCTGACGAATGTATTTAAAAGGAGGTGAAGCAACTCGAAGAAACCACCTATCTCCTATTAATACATTAGTCAGAGTAAGAAAACCTTCAAGCGAAGCCACGCGACGCCGGCTATGTGATGGAAGCATAAGGGTAGAGTTTCGGGGAGTATCCTGTAAATGTACTGAGGGGGCCAGTGGTAGGCAAGGTATGTTCCGGTAGATGAGAAGGATGTCGGAGGTGCGGACCTCAGTCGAGGAGTTTGTAAAATATTGTAAAAAGGAGTTAGTTACGATCTGAACTTCGACGTATCAACGTCTCGCGATCATTATTGTCAACCAAACGGATAGGTTTCGGGCCTGTCCACAATTAAAGTCCCGGTGAAAACTTTTCATATTTCCATCAATGGTTGATGTTGTGATTCGAATGGTTTGTTCAGAACACAAGATGTGTGTAGAGCTCCTTTCATTTATTTTAAGTGTAATTTCAATACCATTTCCTGTCTAGCCAAGGGGCTACATAGACACTGTATGTTCGATGACTGCTTACCACAAGGTTCTGGGTTAGATTCCCAGCCAAGAGCCAAATTAATTATTTTCTCTCTCAATAGTATTAGTCTTTAATATTGACAAAGAATTGAATGGAGTTATAACCATAGTAGTCGATGTTCAACAAATCAAACAAAAACATTTTCTACAAAAAGAACTTTAACTGTTTTGTCTAGAAGTGCGCCATTATTTCCCTAATAAAAATCGACCATTTTCCATTTTAATGAGTTATTAAAAGAAGATTGCTTGGACTTTGTTGATTATTATTTCCTACGCTTTTATTCTTCAATTTCAGAATTTTTAATAAGTTTTTATGAGTATCATTTTAATTTAAAGAGTTATAACATTTCTCGTTTTTTTTTCTCCGCTCCCACAGGCTTCAAATGGTTTATGGATGATTTTTTTTTCATCCTATTTAAGAACAAGCTTCATTAGAATTTTTTACCCTCTTTGAATTTACGACATTTGGCTCGGATTCAGCGCGCCGGGCGGCGGCAAACGGCGGCGTTATAATGCTTTATGGTCGCGTAAATACTCGCGGACGGTATGCATGAGGTATTAAAGCTTTCGCCGCCCCCGCCGCGCCGCTCTGCGCATAGCTCTGGCGGGCACGCGTCCAACGGCAATCCGAATGCAGCGCAAAAATGGAAAGGCGGCTGTCGTGGCATGGCTTGGCGGTCGGCAGCATTTTCGCAACTACCTCGATTACCATATACTCTCGCCCGAGTACAATTTCAAAAATTCTATGCAATACATATACAGATTTCACTTCCAAATTTTATAAAATAAAAATTGCATAAACTTTAACGTTTTTGACGTTTTTAAATGTGAGTAAAAGAAATTTGTTTAGAAGATTTCAGCGTCAGCTTACTGGGAATGAACATATTTCTAAAGCTTTGGCGTAATAGTGTATATTATTGCAGTTTTGGGTGGGTGCAAAATAAATCCCGTATTTCGTAATATGGAAAGTCAGTTGTTGGCGGCGGCAATTCGTAAGGTGGTGGAACGGCTTGGGAGCGCTAGCATCCACTCTCTGAGGCGCATAAATATACCCAGAGATCTTGGAGGCGGTTTTGCGAATGCGGTTCGCCCTCCACCTCCATCCAACAACCCCTCTCTACATGGCCTTTCCACCACCAGCCATCCTCCCAAAACGTAACGCAAACGCAGAGATTAAGTGGCAGTTTATAAACATAAAGCAAAACGCAGCGGCCGACCATCGGCCACTACCACACCTCCAGCTTTTCCGAGCTTAACTCACCATCATCATCCTGCAAAGCCTTAAGGCCCATAGAGTAATATTATAAATATTTGTTATTTGTCCAGTTTGCTAGTCACAAGCTGACTTATTCACACCAAACCACCAAGCTGGCTGGACACAATGTTTTACGATTTTAAGCCTCTGATATTCTACACATATTCTCCCATGTCCTCCCTTCCCTCGTGTGTACTCGTCCAAAAATGTAGCATCTAGTGATTACACGGCTATGTAAATAATTGATCGCCAATGGCTGGCTTGTCACAGGTTTGGCTGGTAAAAGTTTGCCTAGTTACGTCGACGACTCTCTATGATTCCGCAACGGGGAATCACAACAAATAATTAACTAAGGGTCGTTTTTCCGACGAGTATAGTAATAACCAAACGGATGGTACGTTTTTTTTTCTGGTCGGAGGAAAAGTTTGTGTCGTTTTGGGAGCGGCTGTTATCGATCGTAAACTTTTGTTACGGAAGCGTTGTTTGTCTTTTGTTATTTACTCTTCCAATTACCATTCTGTTTTCATATCTGGTATTTTCGTTTATATCTCTTGTAGGTAATTGTTTCTGGGTTTATCCATATTGTCTTTTATTTCTTTATATTCCTTTCTTGTGGTTTATTTTATGATCTTATTTTTTAACCATTAAATTTCGTTATGATAATATTGTTTTCTTGTTTGATGTTTCTAACTGCACTTTATAATCATAATGCCTTTTTATCATAGTGCTTTCATATTTTCTCGTGATTTAAACCAGGTTAACCTAACCTTATTGCTAACATTGAGTAAATGGTATATAAAAGAAGTAAATGTCTCTTAGTTTCTGTTGCGAACGGCGTGGCAATTTTGAGCCTTTTCTTATGAATGTCGCCAAGCTGTTTAGTCTAGACCTAAGTTTATACATATATTTCGGTAAAATGCAGGAATTCGTCACACTTCAATAATCTCTGGGCCATTAAGAATTAAATAAACGAATACGATAAACCCAAGATGCCCAGAGATTGAAGTGGTTGACGCGACGGACTGGCGCCTTGCATACGTCTGGTTTTTATCACCCTTTCCGGGTGGTCCATGTGCGAGTGTACCATATGCTTGGCAAATATATCGGCTCGCCTAGATACATCTAGAGATCGGACCCACCCGCAGAGAGAGAGAGAGAGGAAGAGAGTCACCCTAAGACAAGGTGTGTCTGCATGCATAGCAATGTGCTGGTGAAGGCGGGATCAGCCTCACCACCTAGATATGAGAGTATTATAAAGGAAGTGGTGGTACCGTACCAGCTTCTAGGTTTAGATTTTTACAAAATAAAATCAGTTGCTATCCGAACGCCGAGTGAGCATTTTCTCATCTTTACCTTCCCAAACGCGCAACACAGGCAGCTGGTAGCTGTCGGCTGGATTTCTTCATTTAAGGACTGTATGTGAATCCAGAGTGCGTTCACCGCGCTATCACCAGGGGTCGCAGCTCAGTACTCGTCCCCTTTCTCTTCCATCGCAAATACACCACTGATCGGAACCCGGTGCGTTCACCGCACCATAAGACAGGGCCGCCGACGTTGGTTCGCAACAGTTTCAGTTTACTTTGCTTGTTAGTCATGAGAATGATGAGATTGATCATTGTAATTCAAGTTTTCCTTTTCCAAAGTCAAGATACTTGCACCCAACAAATACAATTGACTTATACGATGGTACATTTATTCTGAGCGATAATTTGAGTTTGAGGAACGAAGTAAAGTGATCCAAACGAAATAGTCAATCTAATGATTAGCATGCTTAAATAGAAATCAAAGTAGTGTGTGTGTGCTAGGCATCCACAGCAGAGATGAGCAATCTTTTTGTGAGAGGGCCAACAATATGTTAAGTAAAATATGTTTTTTGCCGGGCTGTTATATTGTACATTAAATATATGGTACACATTTGCGCTTCCTACTTGAACCATTAGTAGTCCCCTTATGTCACACAAATATCTTTGCTGGTCCCACAAATCAGTTCTTTAGGTCGCAGGATGCTCTTCACTAATCTATAAGAACACGACCATGAGCATGAGCACAATACATTTTGTATGCTCTAATAAGACGCAGGCTAAAATAATATAGTTGTGCCTGATTTCTTGTACACTTTTGGCAATGGCAAATGTGGCAGTATCTCACTGCTTGAAGTTAGTTAAGATGCTACAAGTAATATGATATGTAGTACGGAATTCTTAGTGGGCGGCAAGAGTTCGGTGAATGTTGTAAGTTGATTCGACCGATAAAATCACTTTTGCATTCATAAATTCATCGCCACTACCATATACCCAACCTAACACAATCTAAGCCAACCTAACGCAACTTGATCCAACTTATCCCAATTTATCACAACTTACCTCAATCTAATCCAAACTAACCCCACTTAACCCAACATAACCAGACCTAGTATAAGCCAGCCTAATCCAATCTCACCCAACCTAACCTAACATAACAAAACCTAACTCAACGATTACTAACCAAACCTTAAACAACCTAATACAATCTAACCCAATCCCACCTATCATGAACAGATTTAATTTAAATATATCTAAACTACACTAATCCACCTTAATCCTAAAATAACCCTACCTACCTCCAAACTAAATCTAGCCTAGCCCAACCTAACGCTACCTAATTCAACCATCTCAACCTCACATAATCCGTCATATTCTACTCTCTAACAATTTCACCTAACTTATTCTTACTAATATTATATTTTTTTATGTTCACCTATTGTGACCATAATCAACCTAATTTAACATAAACTTGTGTTTCCTTCTTATAGTTCATTTCATAAATCTAACCTAATCTAATCTAATCCAAATTGCACCATCGTTTTCTCCTCATTTTCTACTGTCTCATTCCCTAAAGTGGTAAATATATTCCACCTAAACACAACATCTTTACACTTTCACTATCCTGATAACGTTAAAATTTCCCACTTGAGTTTTCCAAAGGCAGAAAAAAGTATATCATAAAATTTATGCCACAACCAGCAATTTACATGTGTTTTTTTTTGCACAACGGCGGCAGAAAATAAGCAAACAACCATCCGCTTCATAGGTACTTGCACACGTAATTTGTTATTTATAAAATTGCCCCATTTTCACCCAACTTTCGTCCCGACACACACACGCACACACGCACACACACTACGCGCATTCATACATGTACACGCATATACCCATGCGCATAAAACCTGCATTAAGCGCATGTTTATCACACATATTTTTTCCGGCCGGCGGCGGCTCACAACAAAAGTTTCTACATTCGCCCCCCGAGATTTACATCGAAGAACATAAAAACCATCCGGCACAAAACACACGAAACGGCGCTGCCATTTCGTTCGGCCAACGGCATTGACTCGATTAAAAACTCATGCGCCGACCACGTCCACTCTATCATCAGTGGGCGGCGCGAGGGTGGCGGGGGCGGCAGGGGTTGGCGGTGATTTTTCGGATTTTCTTTTTTTCTGTAAGCCTAACGATGGGCGTTCGCGCAAAAAGCGTAAAATGATTATCGGCCAGCGCCAAACTGTCATGAACTGTGCGTGAACTGCTGCACACGCACGTAACGTGCGTTTAAAAGCTGCATCCGGCAAACCGGAAAATAAAAAGTATTTAAAACGACTAAACGTCTTTTAATGCACGTCAATGGACGTACATCGATTACGAAATTTTCATTCAGCTTGATAATATGTTGCGGGTAAAAATCTGTAGACTAAGGGCATTCACGTATTTCTCGTTAATTTTATTTTTTAATAGCTTATGAATACTAATGACACGAGAAGTAAGATATTTTTAGTGTTTTTGAGCTAAATAGAAGAAAAATCATTGCAGTTAATTGATAAGTCACCGACATCTGATATGAGATTTACATTTTCTGGCATAGTTTTGCATGATGATTATTAATCTGAAAACTGTTTTGTTCTGAGACATGCAGTTTTTAACGTAGGTCATTTTAATCACATTACATGCTAATGATATATGAGAAGATTTATCTGGAGAAAGCTTTCTGGTTATAGAGATAGAGACAAACGTTTTATATATTTTGTTTCACATATTTTTGTATGTCTAATATTGGTAAATAAGTGTTGGATGTTAAGATGTTTGCCAAAGCTTCTTTGTTGATCTTGTTAGATACAAATTAAGTAATTGTGCGAAAAACAAGTAAGAAAATCTGGGCAAGTGATTTTTCTACATATTACCATCTTGAATTAAATGATTTTATATTTATATCATTAAAACACATTTTCTATATTTTTAGTATTATTTGTATTCGGTCCGGAGACCTGGCCATCGACCTTCACTGGTCCTTCAGCCTGGATACATATATTTATTGTGTTTATACATATTTACAAGTTATTGAGATTTCTTATTTTTGTATTTTTTTTGATGTTGTTATTATTGTGATGTTGTGGCTTCTTGTTGTGTGTGAGTGGAGTCTTGTTGTGTGTGCGTGTTTTTTTTGTGAGTTGCATTGCGATAGTTGAGTTGTGCCTTTTGTTGTCGGTGTGGATTAATATTGTGATTTTAAGAGTGTGTGAACTTGTAATGTGAATTAGTAAAGTGATTTTAGTGTGAATTTATTTGATAATAAAGTCACACTAGTGGGGTGCCCACTCCGGGGACTCGAACCCCGTCCGACTGCGTGGTAGACCGAAACCTTACCAACTGAGCTGCCCAGGTGGGCACATTTTCGATATTTATCATAAATTTAAGCTGTTTTACAAAGAATGTGTAAATACTGCACACACCAATAAAAAAGTAAAACAATGTACAGCAATAAAATATCATTTAATGGGCAATGCCCACTAATTACGAAAATGTTCATGTGCTAGTGATATTCCGTTTTGAAGTTTACAAAATGGAATATTGGTGATACTGATGAAAAATCATTGACACCTGATTGATATGGTGTTCACTTTTTCTAATGCTATTATTCATACTGATTACAAATCAGAAATCGGTTAACGTAAACTTTCGAAGATGTGTAAGTGACCATGTTATAAGCTAGGGACAAAATGGGTGATAGAGATAAACGTGAATGATAAAAACTGGTCGATCTGTGCGCTCAGCTACGTTCACCAAGGCGTCCCAGTGAGAGAGAGGGAGAGAGAAAGAGCCGGTGGGATTGTACCCAAATGGGACCTGTTACGAGAACGGAAATACCTTACCTCTGACGATATAGGGGCAGTAAGACATTCTAAAGGAAGGAGGGCTACCGCGAAAAAAGGATGTGTGTAGGTTTCGAGGATTAATTTTTCTTATAATAGAAATAATTGCTATTAAAATGTCGTATTAGCTATTTCATCACTTCGTCACCCGCCCTTACGCGGTAACACAGATTTAGGGTAGTTGTCGGCCTGCAATCCTCTGATTTCAGGAAGTTCAAGGACTGAATATGGACCCAGTGCGTTCACCGCGCTATCATAAAGGGCTGCCAACTCAGTAGACATTCCTCTTTCTCTTCCGTCGTAATTACACCTATATGGGACCAAAAAATTGCACTACGCTACAAAAAGGGTTACTGTCGCGAACCAACGTCGGCGGCCCTGGTTGATGGCGCGGTGAACGCACCGGGTTCCGATCAGAGGTGTATTTGCAACGGGAGAGAAAGAGGACGTGCACTGAGTGGCGACCCTTGGTGATAGCGCGGTGAACGCACTGGGCCCACAAACAGTCCTTAAACGTCCAG
>JAODAC010043948.1:0-11205 GCA_027575185.1 Mimaenictus wilsoni | reverse complement strand
ATTTCGAAAATTTTACGATGTTATATTGCCCCTGGTACTTATCACAACAAAGGGAATATGGCCTTTTTGAGTGCTATCGTCCTGCTTAGTTAGAAAAATCGAATGGCATTCCGGCAATTGAAAGAATTGCAGTCTTGCTGCCCAAAAATCTGCCTTTTCTCTCCAATATCCTTTCTGTCTATTGACCTTCATAAAAGCTTCAGAAAGACTTGGAAAACATACAACGACAACGTGCTCAACGGTTCCCAACAAGACGTATTGAATCCAGTCAGAGGGACTGATATTGAGATATCCCAATATATCTGCAAGCATATCTGTAATATCGATGCAGATGTATATCCCAGATGCAAATATCCAAAACAAGTCAACTCATCCATGCACATCCATCCTTCTTGTATGCATGTCTATAGACATGTATGTGTATATATGTGTGTGTATGTGTGTATGTGTATGTATATGTGTATATGTGTGTATGTGTGTATATGTGAATGCGCTTCATTTTAATAATTGGAAACGAAAACAAACGTTTGTTTTTCTTTTCCGGCGCGCCGGAGCGATATTTGTTTTACGTTCCGAGCGCGTCAGTTGTGCCGTTGCTTTTTCGGCGGCGCAAAAGGGTGGCGACTGCTTTTCGGGTGTCTAATGTACAATGGACGAAGAAATATAAACACAAACAAAGATATGTGCGTGCCGCGTGTGTACACTGTGTGAGTCATGTTGCGGAGGGCAGCCGCCACCAGCGAAGCTAGATGGAGTATTAGGGATTATCCAGGAAAAGGGTTGAAGGGTTGATGATTCGATGCAATGCAATGGTTTGTATGCGTATGGGTGCGATTGCTTAAACAGTACCAATGTAAATTAGGGTGGTTGGATACAATAGACACATGTAATATCAAAAATACTAATAAAAACACAACAAAGACATGAGAAAATGTGAAAATTAGTATTAAAAGAACAGAGAACGATTCAATGAGTTTAAGGTTGATTATTTCATATAGTGCAACGTTTAAGTCAAACTTATTTTGTATCAATCGAAAGGTAATTTTAAGGTGAATCTTCTGGAATATAGGACAATATGGTGTACGAATTATTTTATAAGTTATAAGCTTCTAAACTGTAAAAAACAGGATGAAAAGTATGTTAAAAATGGGGAATATTTGATTAATAATATTTAATAGCCTTTACTTCAATGGTATAAAGATTGTAGGTTCGCATATTTAGCATCGTTCGATAGGCAATTAAAAGGGCTATCTTTTGATCCTTTGGTAATGTTGATGCTCTAATTATTCTGTTCAGTATAAGCTTCCAAACTGTTAGAAACAAGATGAAAAATATGTTAAAGAAGCAAACATTTGATTAATCACTTTAAACAGCTATAATTGAAATGATGTAAAGCTCGCAGCTTCGCAGGAGTAGTATTATTATCTAGGAAATTAAAAGGGGAATATTTTGATATATAGATTATGATGTCTCACTAACTATTCTGGTAAATATAAGCTTCCAAACTGTTAGAAACAAGATGAAAAATGTTTAAAAAATTCTAAAAATTCAGTTAATCGTATTTAACAGCCATTATTTCATTGATAAAACTTCGTATCTTTGCATATTTGATATCATTATATAGGCAATTAAAAGGAGAATCATTTTATATATTGTTTATGATGAAACATTAAATATTATGGTAATTATAAACTCCTAAACAGTGTAAAACAAGATGAAAAATGTTAAACAAATTCTAAAAATTCAGTTAATCGTATTTAACAGCCATTATTTCATTGATAAAACTTCGTATCTTTGCATATTTGATATCATTATATAGGCAATTAAAAGGAGAATCATTTCATATATAGCTTATGATGAAGCATTAAATATTATGGTAATTATAAACTCCTAAACAGTGTAAAACAAGATGAAAAATGTTTAAAAAATTCTAAAAAATAAGTTAATCGTATTTAACAGCCATTATTTCATTGATAAAACTTCATATCTTTACATATTTGATATCATTATATAGGCAATTAAAAGGAGAATCATATCGTATATAGTTTATGATGAAACACTAAATATTATGGAAATTATAAGCTCATGAACAGTGTAAAACAAGTTGAGAAATGTTTAAAAATTCTAAAAATTAAGTTAATCGTATTTAACAGCCATTATTTCATTGATAAAAGTTCGTATCTTTACATATTTTACATCAATGTATAGATAATTAAAAGGAGAATCATATCATATATAATTCATGATAAAACACTAAATATGATGGTAATTATAAGCCCCTGAACAGTGTAAAACAGGATGAAAAATATATTAAAAAATAGTAAAAGTTAGATTAACATATTCAACTGCCTTTATTTCAATGATAGTAACTTCATAGCTTAACATGCTTAGGACCAGTAGATAGGCGCTTAAAAGGAGAATCTTCTTATATATAAAACATGATGTTACATTAATTATTATGTAAATTATAAACTGTTAAAGAGTGCATAACATTTGAGAAAGGCGATGAAACTTGTTTAAGAGCCATTATTTCAAAGATAAAGAGGTTGCAACTTATCATATTTGACATCATTCTATAGAGAATTACAATTATTATCATAAGTCATTCAATTAGACCGAGAGACAACCAAAAAAACACGCCGAAACATGGAAATACTTGGAGAAAGTTGAAATTAGTTCAAATTTTATAATATTTGACTTTAAAACATGCCTAATAAAATATTATAACTAATGACTATACCATTGTATACATTAATTATTGATTAATCATATTCTTGATGCGAAGTAACACGAAGTAACTTAATACGAATGTAACACCATTCTAAAGTCTGAAAAAAAGTGCTTAAAAGTGTTTTAAGGTAACTCATTTTCTTTTACGAAACTACCATGAAAACTATAGTAGAAAACAACTTTATACCACTCGTAACTTCCACACTTGTTATTTAGTTGAGTATTTCACTTTTACGCCACCTTCCGCCACGTTTAATTCCACCTAAACAAAGTTAGAAGCCCCCCAAAAAAAGCACGCGGTAATGTGTAAAGTATGAAAAGTCACTTAATTCCGGAATCGCTTTCGTAAACTGCAACTATAAATTTCACTCGGCGAGCTCACGTTTTGCGTGGTACTTAACGGTAATAGATGTGCAGCAACCGCCCTTGCGATTCACGCAAGAAAAATAGCGAAGAAAAAGAAAAAAAAGCGCACACCACGCAGCTTTCGAACAGCAACGCCGTAATATAAAAGTGTTTAAAAGTTTCGGCCGCATCGCACAGCACGTTCCACCCACGCGAAACACTCCGGAAAAACTTGGAATATCCAAAGCGTGCATACACACACACATACACAAAAAAGATGAATACGCGAAAGAGGAACGTTTAGTAAACGCTTTTTTTGTGATGTCCTGATGATATTTATTGCATACTTTAGGATATCATTAAAAAAGTGCTTTAAATATATTTCAAAGTTTGTTAAACTTCATAAAATGTTTTTTTGTGTGATGTTTCTTTAAAATTCGTTAGAATTAAAGATGATTTAAATATTTCTAATTTAATGCTCTATAAATATTGATTGGTAATGTTGATATTTTTGCGTAACATGCTGCTATCTGTAAAAAGACTTTGGAAGCTCTTAAACCGAAGTAAAAGTTATGGTGGAGGAGCCGGTATGCTGGAAGATTGCCTATCTATGTATTGTTCAGTAAGATTTTTACTGATACTTTGGAGAAAACGCTCTTAAATGTGTTAAAAATCAATTCAACATAACAAAAAGTGTCTTTTAATTCTTAATATCGTGTCGAAAACAATAATTAATTAGCTTTGAAGCACATTATTTCAATAATGCTGATATTTAAGAAAAATCTGCCTAACAACATTTGATAGTGCAATAATCTGTCTATCTTTTAAGGTATTGCTCATTATGATATCATCAGAAATACCCTGATTACACACGTTCAAAATTAATTGAACACAAACCCAGAACGGGGTTCAACAAAATTTAAGGTTTGATATTTCACTGATAACAAAGTCTGCCTATATCATGTTTAGTATCAATTGATAGACAATTTAAAAGTGTATCTTGTGATGTATAATTCAACATAATTCATTAATTAGTAGGTTAATAATCACCGTTTATATGCGGGAAAACATAAGAAGACAATACCGATTAAATTTCTTTAGAGTTAATTTTTCAATATCCCTGATAATTAAACAAAATCTGCTTTATATCATTAGCTAGAGCAGTAAAGACTTAATATTTTCTGGTATTATTTATTATCGAATTTTCAAATATACGGTTCATAGAAATATTTAAAAATAATTGTATACAAACGTTGATAATGGATGTACAAAGTTTAAGGTTCGTTATTTTACTTATATCAAACTATAAAACTATCATATTATACATCAGTCGAAAGAGAATTAAAAGGCAAATCTTATGATAAATAGATCATTATGATATATTGATTATTGTCTAAATTATAAGCCATTAAAACGTATCAAATGTAGTGATAAAACATATTATGTTTAAAGGCTATTATTTCACTGATAAAAAGTTCATATCTTTATATAATAATATCAATCGATAGAGAATTAAAGGAAGTGTCTTTCATGATACATTTATTATCATTTTAATTGCTATAATGCAAGAAAAAGTCTATCAAATATATTAAAAATAAATTAAAAAGGTTTTCAAATCTTAATTTCGTGTCGATTCTAAAAATTTCACCCGTCGGGTAGCTGAGTGGGTGGCACCTTGGCATACCCCACCAGCGGACGAGGTTCGAGTCCTCGGGGCGGGCATCTCATAGTGTGATTATTTTTCACACAACTTCACGCCCTCACCCACGCACACACGTATGCAAACATACACACACAAACACACTACTTCAAACTCTCAACATCTAACTTCAAACATTCAACTTCACACTCTACTGACACCTGAAATTCACTGCGAGAACTACTCTCAACCACAACAACAACATATACATCAACAACTCACCACAACCAACAAACAACACAAAAACACAAAAAAAACATACTTGTAAATAAGAAAAATACAAAAAACATTAAATAAAAATAAAAAACATATCCATGTCGGAAAGACCCACAGCGGTCGATAGACAGTAAAATATGTAATATTATTATTATTATTATCTAAAATTTTCATAAACATTCTTGGAAATATGCCTAGTTTTAGTCGTGTTATAAAATGATTTTTAATTGTTGTTGAAGATTATTAATTAGTCTTAAATTTAACCTTGATTTTACAGCCGTCCTGCGCTGTAAAATCAAGGTTAAATTTATGGTGGCGGTGCCGGTAAACTATAAGATTGTCCCCGCCTGTTTAACCCTCACATCTCATAGATCCCAGGCTGCAATTCTATTAGATTAAGACGCCCACTACGAAGGGATGAAGGATGAAAGGCGGCATGTGGTCGTTCCTCTTAGGACGTATCTTAATATCCCGAAGACTACGACACACTAACCCTAGCCCGAAGGAGATCTCCACCTCTACCGTCGAACAACGTCTTGTCGTCTTCGCTATGCATAGCAAATTAGAGCGGACCCAAAAACGGGTCCAGCCTATCTACACGGCTCTCTCACGACCGCCTCCTACATCCTCCGGCGTGATTTTAACGTATATAAATTCGGATTGTGATAACAATGCTTTTCCTACGCACCCACGCACCTCCTTCTCGTCTATGTCCGGCGTAGCTTTTTCCACTTGATGTAAACTTCCTTATTTTCCCGCCATACAACGTTGTTTTAGTTTTATCGCCGATTTAAGCACGCTTTATGATGTGTGTTGCTTGCACGTTGTGAATTTTTATGTGCGAATTATGAAGTTTTCCAAGTCTTTCTTCTTCTCTTCGCTTCGCATCGCAATATCCAGGCAAAATCGAACGCGCCGCTGAATAAACAGAATCTTTTGTGTGTACACATTCCGGCGGCAATATTTTATAAATCGCTGCGAGTCGACGAGCGTTATGAATTTCAATAAATTGGCGACGCCTCCGCGGCAATAATTAAAACGTGTCAGCGACACCAGCAGGAGCATGAACAAGAAACCGGAGAGAGCGCGTTTTTTTTTCGAGCGAATGATGGTGGTGGTGGTGATGGAGGCGCCGGTGTTGGTGCCGCTCGTAATTCATGCGCTTTTTATCTTCGTCATAAATAAACGACCCTAATAATTAAAAGTTTTTCGCGTGCCAAGGCGGCACCCCATCCTACTGCCGAGAAAAAAGCGTTCGCAGCATCGTGGCATTCCCGTAGAAGCATTCGGGGACAAGAAAAAAGATGGGATATTGTCCCCGGCGCCGCCACCATTCCACACAAAACCTCCCCATACTCTGGGTGTGTCATTCTCGATGATAATAACGCGTACCTATTAGGTGCAAAAAATATGGCTAACGCTTTTGCGTTAAGCTTTCCCTGGATTTGCAGGCTGGGTTTAGAATGTATGCTTCACTTAACACTCGCATCGTGATTACGAATTATGTTTGAAAACGAATTATTATCTTTTATAAACGTTAGAAAATAATTTATTTCATTTTAAATCACGATACTAGTAATATTTTTTTTCCAAGTACTT
Organism: Mimaenictus wilsoni; assembly: GCA_027575185.1. Taxonomy (NCBI): domain Eukaryota; kingdom Metazoa; phylum Arthropoda; class Insecta; order Coleoptera; family Staphylinidae; genus Mimaenictus; species Mimaenictus wilsoni. Next base: position 4,616 of record JAODAC010043948.1, on the reverse strand, counting down.
TTTACTCGCTTGGCATGCTAATTTTGTTACATTAGTTACATTAGCATGCCAAACGGGTTTTCCTTTCTTTTTTTGTGATAAAAACTCTCAATTCTATATTTTGTTAAAATATTACAGTACAGAAATGAAAACTGAGTATAGAATGTATGCTTGACTTAACACTCGCATCGTGATTACGAATTATGTTTGAAAAAGAATGATTATTTTTTATAAACGTTAGAAAATAATTTATTTCCCTTAAAAATAACGATACTAGTAATATTTTCTTTCCAAGTACTTTTTACTCGCTTGGCATGTTAATTTTGTTACATTAGTTACATTAGCATGCCAAGCGAGTTTTCTTTTTTGTTGTAAAAACTTTCAATTCTATATTTTGTTAAAATAGTACAGTACAGAAATGAAAACTGGGTTAAGAATGTATGCCTGACTTAACACTCGCATCATGATTACGAATTATGTTTGAAAACGAATTATTATCTTTTATAAACGTTAGAAAATAATTTATTTCATTTTAAATCACGATACTAGTAATATTTTCTTTCCAAGTACTTTTTACTCGCTTGGCATGCTAATTTTGTTACATTAGTTACATTAGCATGCCAAACGGGTTTTCTTTTCTTTTTTTGTGATAAAAACTCTCAATTCTATATTTTGTTAAAATATTACAGTACAGAAATGAAAACTGGGTTTAGAATGTATGCTTGACTTAACGCTCGCATCGTGATCACGAATTATGTTTGAAAAAGAATTATTATATTTTATAAACGTTAGAAAATAATTTATTTCATTTTAAATCACGATACTAGTAATATTTTCTTTCCAAGCATTTTTTCTTGCTTGGCATGCTAATTTTTTTTACATTAGTTACATTAGCATGCCAAGCGAGTTTTTTTTTTGTTGTTGTAAAAACTCCCAATTCTATATTTTGATAAAATATTACAGGACAGAAATGAAAACAATTTGATGTAATTTACGTTTATACACCTAGAAAATGAACGAGTTAGTGGGATGCTGAGATGTTGGTGGAGAATATTTGACGATTTCGAATGCCAACGTGTCGCGAACGCGACATGTCTTCCAAGGCAAGTAGCAATAACTTTTGTGTCGAAGTACGAGTACAGGTGAGACACAGCCATTGCACGACGCGGCATTCGCGATCTAGGCGTGATGAACTGCACGACGTAATGAGACGCGACGGAAATGCATTCAGCCGACGCCGCCACCAACGCCGTGGAGGAAGGGAGGGTTACGGAAAATTATAATCCGCGAGAGTCGCGTCGTCTCTGCCGCTTCCTCGCCCCGCCACCCCGCAACCCGTCTTGGTGCAATCGTAAAATTTCCTTTATTTCATTTACCTTAAATTTACATTTCCCCATCGCGTTCATTGCGTCGCGCCTTCGTCTACTTCTCCACCGACGACCATGCCAAGGTAGACGATGAGGTAGAGACGCATTCCATTTGTGCAAACACGTGACTTTTATACACATTTCCACGTCTACTATGTCGTCGACGTATTTTTCCTTCATTTGCACACGCAAAAATGAATTAATGTGATCACAACTTAACTGGAACCTGTGCAACAAACCGACTATTAGAAAAATGAAGGTATCTAAGAATTTTATTTAAGATGTGATAATTTTTTGAAATATTGACTATACATACCATTGTAGCCATACTGCGTGAGTCAATATTTCTGATATTGTCAGTATCGAAACTGGAAATTATCGAGACAAGTCGATTTTTCTCCAATCATCGATTATTATCGTAAACGATTAATCGTCCTTGTTTTTTATCTGAGTGTGGTTTTGCTACGTTTTCTATGCAGGAACAGCGTTAAAAACATGTTAATTATTTAAAAAATACAGGACGAGGGAAGCCAGACTCTCATCTGAGTGACCAAGCAAGGGGTGTACTTGCTTTTGGGTCTTTCTTGAGAGAGAATGGTTAGCAATTTTATTTTTTATTGATGAACCTGGGAACTTCGTTGTTTTTCAAGGGATTTTCGATATTTAATTACTTTTTAAACTGAAGCAACCAGACATGATGTTGGTTTTCTTTTCATAAGAAGGGTTTTTATGTCAAACTGAAAATAAAACGGCAACAGATGCTTCAGAGGAATCGAATAAACAAAAAAAAATTTAAACACGTTTGTTGGCAAAAATGTCTTTAAATTTGTAAAAAGTATTGAAAAAAGTGCACTCAATTAACTTAAATGGTTGCATGTGATAGAAAAAGGGGCAAGACATGTTACAGAGAAAGCAGGATTACAAAAAAACTCTCTAGCACGTGTATTAGGAAGTATGTCTTTAAATTTGTTTCAAGATATCGAAAAAAGGAAATCAAGGATCAAATATTGAATTAAATAGCAGTAGCTTTAAAGAAAAGGGCAACGCATCCTTCAGAGAAATCAGAATCACCTAAAAACGCCAGATTTCCAGCAATAAATTTGAACAGATTAAATTTGTTTAACATATCGATCACACAATGATTAAAAAACGAATTCATTGGCTACTACTAGAAAGAAAAGGGCCATGCTTTTGGATGAGTTTTGGACTTTTGACGCGCAAAAACAGCAAAATTGGACACTTTGCGACGGTCCAATTATCCGAATGCATTAAATATTTCGTTATTTGAAACAAGAAAAAAGAAATATTATGAAGATTCACGTAGATTTATTATAACTTTCTTGGCTGCACAATTTGAGTAATACTCTGTGTGGGGCGGCTGGCTAGTCGCATCGCTTTTGTATCCCAATAATGACTTCTTCTGCCCGATAAGCCACCACCAGTGGCAGTGGTGGTTTTGGTTGGTCGGAGGCGGCAGTGTGTGGTCAGTGGTCAGTGCGTGTATTGTTCGTCGCATCATTGTCGCCGCGCAAATGGAGTGTAAAGAGCGTGATAGCGGCGTGAAAGCGTCATGACCGCTTGACCGCCGCCGACCGCCACCCAAACAACGGCCCTACTTATCTTCCACCGTCTCCGATCCATCGGACAAGGAACAAACAATGCATGAACCCAAGTCGACCACGTGTACACGACCAAGATAATATAATAATGCCATTCGGATTTTGTAATTAATTAACTTGACTCAATTTTGATAAAGTCAATGAAGTAGATGTACTAGTAAAAATCCTCTGGAGCATACGTTGCCCTTTTGTTTAAGTGCTTTATTTCTCGATAGTTTAATCAAATTTAAAGAAATTCTTTCAATTAATCATGTTTGATCGTTTTTATTGGAAGTTCTGATGCTTCTGAAGCATGTATCCCAAAGGTCGCCGGTTTGAATCCGGTTGGGAACTTCAAATTTTCTCTTTCCCTGTTAAAAATTTCAATTTCAATTAATTCATTTCTTTGCAGATACATGAATTGTGCTAAATGATTACATGTTCTTCTTTGATATGTCAATGCTAGCTAGTCTGGGGTCATTCAAATAAGACTGTATGATAGCAGTTGTGTGAATGTGTGAATGACAACTTGCTCTCAAATATAATTCAAACTTCACAACAAATTGCCAAATTCAACATAACATATAAAAGACGGTTTCTCTTTTTAAAAAAGTATCTACGATTTTTGTAGATTCTATGTATCTTGCGCTACAGCTCATCAAAATTAATCAATTTTTACACTTTTCGAAACACCCTGAACAAAAACTGCGTTTCCCGATAAACTAATGAGGCTAAAATTAAATTAAAATCTAGTTAGGCTCTTCGAGATGAGCAGTGTACGTCAAGGGTAACTTGAAACGGCAAAAATGTTCTCAAGAAATTGGGACGAGGTAATAAACTCACGAATACAGTGGATACCTACGCACTAAAGTATTGCAGGCAATACTAAGGTGGATATGCTAACCAAGAAGGCAGCGGAAACCACCATCCACGACCCTGAACCAACCTGTGGACTATCAAGGTCCACAGTGAAAGAATGGATCAGGAATTGGCATCGTGCTAGTCACGAGACCGTCTGGATGGACAAAGAGGGTCCTAGGCAGGCCAAGAGGCTGCTAGATGTATCACAGAATAAAGCCCAAGAAATTATAAAGCTGAAGAAAAGCGATATTAGGCTACTTGTTAGCCTACTGACAGGTCTTGTCGAGGTCTTGTACCATCTAGCCAATATTGGCAAAGGCGACCTTACAAACTGCAGACTATGTAAGTTGGAGGTGGAAACAACCGAGCACCTACTCTACAGTTGTGCATCCCTAGCACCGAAAAGACTTTCTTTGCTAGGCAGCGAGCAGCTAAGCCTTGCTGAATTTAAAGGGAAGTCGGTCAAGGAGATTCTAGCCTTTTCAAAGATTATCTCCGTTACTGACCCATAGTATTGGTCCTTGCACAATAGATCAAAGCTGGTCGCAGTGCTAGTGGCGTTGACCGCCCAGGATTAATTGAAAAAAATAGACAGAAGGAGAGTTTCTCTTTCGGAAAGAATATCTATGTTTGTAGAGTTTACGTGTAGGGCGCGACTGCTCATCAAAGCAAACCAGTTCTTGAAATTTTCAAAAACACGTTGCGCAAAAGCTGCTTTTTCGGATAAACTAATAAAGGCATATTTCACTCATAAGAAATTACTAACAAGCAAAAGATTAAAGAATCAAACGAAAATCAAAATATACAAAAC
>JAODAC010043937.1:0-11209 GCA_027575185.1 Mimaenictus wilsoni | reverse complement strand
ATATTTTAATTATATTAAATATTAAGCTATTAGTATGAAACAAGAGGCAAAGTGTTTTTCAACTCTTCTACTTTATTATTATATGAAAATTAAGATAATCCGACTTTTATTAGCCCTTCATTTATGATGATTTAAAAAACTTTGCATGAAAACATCATTTTCAATTTCAATAGGGTTTTATCACTTTTATCCGATCTTTGGACTTGATGCCATATATATCAAATTATTCTTTATTTTATGTACTTTCATATGGTATATACATGTTTCTGATTATTTTTGTGGGAATTTCGATGTTGCGGGGTTTAACTTTTATTTGTCAGCAAACCAATGACTGATGCTATGTTTTCAATTATAAAACCGAAAAAATCTAAATTCCCACAAAAATAATAGGGAAAATGTACATAAGATATAGAAGTACATAAAATAAAGAATAATTTGATGTATGTGGAATAAACTCCAAAGATCGGATAAGTGTGATAAAACACTATTGAATTTGAAAACGATGTTTTCATACAAAGTTTTTGTAAATCATCAAAAATGAAGTACTTATCAGGAAAAACATGAGATTATTTTTATACTATATAAAAGTAAAAGAGTTGAGAAATCGTGTGTCTCTTGTTTCATGTTTATAACATAAAATTTAATATTCTTAAAACACATTTAAAAAACGTGTAAATTGATGCGCGCAAATGTTTTTGGCACATTCCACTCGCTTCAAACTATAGGGCGCGGCGTTCCGTTCACTTCCCTATTCCATCGCTACCGGATGTTGTGCATACCTGTATAGTCACGAGTAGGGATGGGCGTGAGTAGAGGGTAGGAGGGAGGCGTGCGTGGTGTTGTTTTCCTGATGACTTCCGGTACGCGGCGTCGTAACTTCATTACCTTCGCGGCACGTTACATTTGCCTGCCCCTCGACTCTAACATACACTATGCACACCTACCAGCCTGCCAAATGGCGGCAAACAAGCTTCGGCACTGCACCGAGACTTGTGTTCCTCGAGGCGTCGCCGTTCAGTGCTTTCCCATTTTCCTTCCCGACGCCACCGCCGCGCCGCGCCGGCCGAGAGAGAGGATGTGCCCGGCGCGGCAATTTTCACAAAACGCGAGTACGGCTCCTCGTTATTGACAGCACCGGAGTAACGCGAGTAACGAGTCAGCGCGTAACGAGTTTAATAAATGAAGATGGAACATTTTCGAAATTGACCTGCTCGCGTAGGTCCTGCCAACACGTCAACGGCAGGAAAACTATGAATATATATTAGATTAGTGTGTGGGTGTTTCTGGGAAAGGCGCAGGCGAAAAGACAATTTCCGCGCAACTACTTCTTGTAATCAATTTCGAACTGCCTGTAGACGACAGTTGCAGTTGTACTCGGCAAGAATAAATCACTTTTCCTTGTTAAATTAACTTGGAACTGAAATTAAACGTTTGCAAAAATTTGAATTGTTATTTCAAAAAGTCTACTTGTAGATATCGAAAGTAAACAGATTCAATTTCTTGCTGATTTTTGATGCTCCGCTTGATCAACCATGCTTTGTTTTTGTCGACTACTTGAAACTTACTACTTGAAACTTCTTCTCCTAGATAGTCTTGATCCGGTTCGAAGGACCATGTAAACTCCCCCAAATTTGTAACCGGAAGGATCTAGTCATATTGCGGAGATATTCAAGCTTGTAATCCTTTCGGAGGCAGAGAAAATCCGCTTGAGTTGCTTTGTAAAGTGTATTATATTTTAATACCCCTAAAATGAAATAAATCCAAATAAAAACATATTAAAAGTCAAAAACACGAGAGAATAAAAAGAAGAGGAAGAAATATAATATAAGACAACTGTTCCATAAAAAGGATAGTCTACCTTGTTTAGGATTTTTTAGCTGTGTTTCACTGTTGACATGAAAAATGATACATGTAAGGAAATACCGGTTAGGAAAACATGATGTATTGCTCGGAATTGTGCATTAAATTGGATATGCTGGAGACAAATTCGTAGGCACGGGCCGAAAAACGCGGAAGGAGGCGGCACGGTGGTAGAAGGAAATGATCTTCGGAATTTTGGGAATTCTCTGAGTTTTCGAAGCATTCGGATCTTTCGGAATTTTCTAATCTAACCGTTTGACACACGTCCCGAAATGCTTTCCTGCCACGCTTGCCAACATTCCACACCACAAATGAACCGCATATTAACTTGCAAATTTCGTCCACGTATTCCTCTCCAAACACAACCCAAAGAAAAAATCTTCCTTTTAGATTTTGTCCACTAAAATCCGCATCCTAAGAGTGAAAATTTCATTCGGCGAATTTAATATTAATGTTAATACATGCTAAAAAGCAAAAACGAACGGAAAATCCGGCCCCAAAGTCGACATCCGGTCGCGCTGTGTTCCTGCCTTCACCCTCACAGCGCCAGCGCCTCCATCACCAGCAACTTCCACGGTATGCCTTTGGCAAGCTCGATCCTTAAGCTCTTCCTTAAAACAACCAAACGCATTCGGAATTTAATATTCGCGAGGCGGGCAAGGTTTTATTAATTTTTCGCGTGTCTCGTCCGCTCCACGCCCAACCTTTTCCTGTGTGCCAGTGTGCCTGTATGCCGCCCCCCATCACAGTGTATTTTTTATTTCCTTTGGGGTCGTTTGAAGAGCTTAAAGACTTAAAATTATGACGAAATTTTACGTACCCAAAAATCTGTAAAACTCTCGGTGGATTATTACAGTTTCTGCCAACATGTATAATTATTTTTCTTACCCTCAGAAAAAATATGAACTACTAAACTGGACGAAGGGATAAAAACGGTTGGCGTAATTACGGCTGTGATTTGGGAAATTGTACGAAATTGCATAAAATACTTAGAGACCCGTTGGAAATCGTTGAATTAAACCCGAGGCCGGCGAGGAAAATTGCAGTTTTAATCACACTTTCAATTATCCTTTTCGAGGCGCGATTTGCTGCTAAAATTGCTTCGCCTCCACCCGGAAGCGTTTACCTTTGACCTTCGTTTGTCGTTCGCCGCCTTTTGCATTTCACTTCGGCCACTATAACGGCGCAGGAACTTAATTAAGCCGGCAAAGAGGATACCTGAACACGATTACTATTCCGATTACTGATTAAAAATTTAATTTAATTTTTGGTTTGTTCATGATAATGTGTAATTCTAATATTACCCTCCCCTTCCTTCCACTGTACATACCAAAATTTAAAATTTAAGTTTCTTTAGGTAGATTTTACACAAATATAATAATAGTTGATGTGGATTTCTCTAAAGAAAATAAAATTCAATTGAAATATATTAAAATCCTCAAATTTTGTCCACCTGGGCAGTACAGTTGGTAGTGCTTCGGCTTACCACGCAGTCGGACGGGGTTCTAGTCGCCGAGGTGGGCTCCCACATGTGTGAATTAATTATTTAATTAATTCACACAAAATTAATCACACAAAATCCACACCATTAAAAATTCCCAATACATGAATCACAACAATTACAAATCACACACTAAAAATCACATTAATCGCAGTATGCGCATCTCACGACAACTATAACAAACAAAAACCACGAGGTAATCTCAACACTCAACAAGGAATTAACACAATACAAGAAAATCAACTATAACAACATCAAAAATTATCATGTGAAATATAAAAAGCTGCTATTATTATAGCGGTCTTCGCTTTACCCTTAGAATAAGGGTTGATACACCTCGGCACCGCTACAGAAGCATTTCTTCGAGGTGCATTCCCTTAACCCGTTTGTCTGGAACTAATTCCTTCTGTTTGAGAACTTTCACACAGAAGGAGATTAGCGCAAACCATGCTTTTCGCAGGCAATCATCCTGCCGGTCAATTGTTCGGGCGTAGGTATTCCGCATTGTGTGACTCCGTATCCGCATGTTCAGGTGTTGAGTGCTCCAACAGGACAAGAGATCAAAGTATGCTGGACACTGTCTGGAATGGCCAAGGAGCAGAATCGACATGTGTCGGCTGAGTGAATATCCCGCGTCGAGTGTCCCGTCATCATTTGAGTCAGGTAGAAGTTAGAGGTTCCACTTCGATGTTGTGCCTGCATTCCATCTCTCCTCCCAGCTGCTCACTATATCTGCTATCGCCGTGGTATTATCTTTTCATGATATCGCTGATTTCGCTGTTCCACTAAGAGATCCGCCGGCGGTATGCTTACTAGTACCTCTGCTGCTTCCGTGGAGACCGTCCAGTACGCTCTGCTGGTACCTAGTGTTGCGAACAGCCTGCCTGCGGACAACATCAACCTTTGACGAAAACGCCAAAGGTCTTTTATTTCAGCAGGACCCGAACTACCCGTTCGTTGACAGTGATGATTGCGTTGCGGAGAGAAGTAGACACGTCGAAGTATGGCTTATGACTAACTTTATTTACAAAAATGTTACAACACCTCGACTGAGGTTTACTCCATCTGCGTCGTACATTTTGCCACTCGCAAGCCTAGTCGCCCGATCTGCGGGAGGTCGTTAAAGATAAGATGGTACCACCGGACGTGCCTAAACAATGCACCATCGGATCGGCTACGCTTTTGAAAACCAACCAAATCGCAAAATGTGCAAGTCGTAAAATATCTTCCAATTGCAGTCTTGACCTTCATAAAAGCTTGGAAAATATTTAAAATGGTTCCCAATACCTTGTATGCACCCTCTGACGACATTTCGAAGCTTAGGCCTGTTGAACTCCGCGTTGAATCCATGCGCTCAGGCGGGTGCTGCGTAAAGTAATTTGGATTGCGCCACGGAACAAAATACTCGATGTGCTGCATCTCTACCCCCATCCAGCGTCGGAAGTAGTCTGGCCACCCTTGCGCATATCACCCTTGTTTGTTGGCACGTATTTGTTGTGTGTTTTGTGCATCTTGAGTTAACATCAATAATTACGCCTAGGTAATTTATTTGGCGATTAATCGGTATCTTATGGTCCATGACCATAATGAATTCCTAGCCGGTGACGTCCTTCCGTCTTGTTGATAGATATGTTGCCTCAGTCTTTTGGAGAGCCACTTCTAGACCATTGTCTTCAAGCCACAACCTGATGTATCTGCACGATTTTTCCAATCGCGCGAGCAGGGTTCTACGGCTTTGGTTTCTACCAATCAGAGCTATGTCATCGGCATAGCCAATTATCTCAATACCTGATGGGAACTGCGATTCCAGAAGTGGATTATAAGACACATTCCATAGCTAAGGACCAAGATTGAAACCTTGCGGGACTCCACGTGTTATATTCAGGGACACCGGGAATTAGATATTATTAAATATAATTTGATAATTTTCACAATACCAAAGCTCACTCCCAGCTGCAAATGAAACAGTAAAAGTTAATTAAACCTCGCTTGTAAGTTTTAAAATTTAATTTATTTTAATAAAATGTAAATTAATAAATTATATTGTTTCTCCGAATCGTCAAAATATGCAATGCAAAAACAGACTGAATCATTACCATCCTCGCCATATTTCCGATTACTCGCAAGGCATTGCTTGCCTGTTCAGATAATTAAAATCAACGAGTTATAAGCGACGCGTTTGCCCCAACTTTCGCCCAAACTCTAGTAAAGTTTTGATTGAGTCAACCTCAAGCCATCCAAAATTATGGTGGAGGCGCCGGGCACCCTGCCACAAAACGCCATCGGCGTCCGAACTCAGAGCTTTTGAGGCCCACGTAAGTCCCCCCCCCCCATACACACCTACTATATCCCTCCGCCTCCTAGCCTTTCTACACCTCCTCCGCCTAACCCTCCAAAGCTACCACCAGAGAAAACCTTTCGCCACCCCCGAAAACCACTGCTTAAATCGGCTAAAACGCAATAACTAACCCAAAGTTCGCTCAATTAAAACAATCGCCCAACGATTAATGCGATTAGCATCGTTAAAATGCAACAAGTTTGAAGACAAACTCACGAATGAATGTCAACAATGTTAGTTTTCTTTGTGTATTCGCGTGGAACTCATCGAATTAATGCTCAAAGTTGTGCTTATTCAGTTGAACTCACTTTAAACAAAAATCATCGTGAATAAATTACGAGTATGCATATCTTTGGACGGATTTTATTCAAATTAAAGCGGGTTGCGGTTTGTTCTGAACACACGGATTTCGTGGAGAGAATCTGGGAGTATTAAGAGAATTAAAGAATATGAAAATTGTCTTCAAGGACGGCGAGGATAACTTAATTAAATCGGTTTCTTGGAGCGGAATATAATTCGAAAGCGATTACTTGGAAACTTTCTCTCTACGCGCGATGCCGACTGCTTAAAATCACAAAATTTCGAGCGAAATATAAATCTTCTATAAAGTTTGCGAAAAATATGCTTATCTTAACAGGTTTTAATCGTCCGATCTTTTCTCTTCGAAGTTTTTTTTCTTCCATTTTTTCGTTTTTTCCGTATTTTTATCGTCATTTTTTATGTCTGTTAAATTGTCATCGTTATTTTCGTATCTCGACAATAAAAGAAAAAAAGTTGAGTGCATCAAGTTCAAGTGACGGTGATCAAAGCAATATTTTGTGGGGTTTGTAATTCCGGTTTGATTTCGCTCCAGTTAGGAATATCCGCAATGTGACAGGCATTACGTGACTGACATGACGAAAGGTAGCGTCAACGTTCGACGCAATTTTTTCGCGCATTCAGCAGCAATTCGGATTTGTTTTTTGGCTGATTCTGCATGTTGCACGTGCTTCGCAATAACGTTATATCGAAAGCGACTTTAGTAGTCATCGCATCGGTGGCGGTGTACAGTGGGAAACTTTAAAAAAGCGTCTTCAATCAACGCAGCGACGTATGAGCTCTAAAAAACATGTTTGAGTCTTTTTAGCATTCATTTTATCATATTTAGAATAATACAATAGGTATGAATGATTCACTCTTAGATAGTTTTACTTTTCTTCGTCAATAATCAATAGTTAGAATTTGAAATTTTCTTTTTTTACGTAGTTATTAAAAGTAGACTTTACCATTTGCCGGCGTTATCAAGGAATTAAATGTATTTAATAAGTCAAATATCAGAATATTCTCTATTTCCTAGCCTATTTAATGATCTATAGATTATTAATATCATGATTGTGTACGATCGGTTTTCGAGGATGCATGGAGGAACGCGCACTGGTCCATATCTAAATCATCCATATAGGAGTTGCGAAAGTTGGCGATTATGCTCTCTCATTTCCACTATATTCAAATACCAATAAAAATGCTACGCCATATACTTAGCTTTTTCCTTCTTCTTTTCCACTATTCCCTGGAATATATCTGATTTTTTATATCATGCTGATAGTAAAGCAAGATATGAAAAATGTCCATTGAATTATATGTAAAGAAATCATTGAAACCATGTTTTCAACCATAAACCCGACAAAATCGATAGTTCTACAAAAAAAAAATCAGGAAAATATTTATACCCTGTAAAAATACATGAAATAAGGAACAATTTGATATATGTACCATCAACCCCTCAAATCGGATGAGGGTTAAAACCTTATTTGAATTGAAAACTATGTTTTCAAAAAACATTCTTATAAAACGTCATACAGAACGGGCTAATCATATACAGATTGAGATAATTTCAATGACATATAAAAGTAGACTAGTTGAACAATGATCTGTTACTAGTTCCATCTTGATAGCTTAATATTTACTATACTTAAAATAAATTTTAAATTTCAATTCAACATGTTGCGAGGTCGAAAATGTTTCCGTCGGATTTAGCCGATTCAAACCACTGTGCGGCGTCGTGAATTCATGGAAATGTTACGACAGAGCTTCGTCATTTTCCGTACTTGATTTTCCCATAAATTATTAGTTGTGATTGAGTGAATTGGCGTCGTAAAACCGCTTAATTCATGATGCAATCTGCATACTCGACTCAACTTGTTGGCCAAAGTTGAGTTATCGAAGTTAACAAGACGTGCGCCGCCCGTGGCGCAACTCGGCGCTAAACTTTAAGTTACGAGTTTTCCGCTTTTCCAAATGGAAACGCCGCACGAAACTATCGCGAATTCGAAACAGCGATAATTAGAAAAGTTTCCCGATAGAAACGCAGCCATCGAAAAATCAACTTTTCTGTATTACCGATACTTCACAAAGAACTCGGAAACTATTTATATTTTTAAATTGACAAGTTTCCTTCATTCGAGGGCTTTAATATTGAAGTAATTTGAATGGGTATAATTACTTTATTTTCGGGAGTTTTGATTTTTTACGCGCTATTGATTTAAGAAGTAAACTGGTGAATGGTGAATAACAAATAATATATAAAAGAGATGTGGGCGGAACAGGTATCAGTGGAGGAAGTGGGGAGGGGGAGAGGGAGGGAAGTCGAGGAGCAGGTTAGGCAAGAGAGGATAATGGGCAGTACCTACAACCCAGGGTACGTAAGGGTGGGAGGAGGCCCTGGTACTTTGGGGATAGGGGCAGAAGCGGTATGGAGAAGACATTGTTGGCAAGGGTTAGGTGTGGCTCGGAGGAGAGAGGCAGGAAGGTCTGGATGGGGCAGGAATATATGAAATGTGTATTTTGTTTGGCTGGGGTGGATACCTGGGAGTATCTGGCAAGGGACTGTGAAGGACTGAAGAAGGGATGACTAGGTTTCCAAGAAAGAGGAGAGAATATTGTCGGAAAATGGCTGGAGGAAAAGGGGGGAGGGCTGGCTGTCATCACAAGAATGGTATTAGAAAAGAAAATGAGAAGGGCGATCCTGGGATGATAGCTGGTTTCGTATATGAATTATTGTTCGGTTTATTTTTGCTATTATTTAATTGTGGTGAATATCAATGAAACAATAAATTAATGCGAAAGCATTTTCAGGATGTGCTAGCATCAGGATGTAGTCCATAAATCTCGAGGTGGAAGATTCAATAAAGTTATTTATACAAATATAACTCTAAGCCCACCTGGGCAGTGCTATCTAGTGGTAGCATCTCCGCTTACCATGTAGGAGTACGGGGTTCGATTCCCCGAGGTGGGCAATCCACTGGGTGAATATTATTCACCCACAACTTACCACAAACACTTACAACACTAAAACATTCAACACCCAACATTCTACACTCAACATTCAACACACAACTACTACTACACAATAACTACTACACAATAAAAAAAACAACACAAATTGTAAAAACCAAAAATTGTAAACATACAAATATATATGTACAAACAAGGCGGAAAAACCTTAAGGTTGACAGCCATTAAAATATATACATTATTATTATTAAAACTCCAAAAATCGCAGTCCAAATCACACTTGTCTGTTTTTAAAAGTAAAAATGTTGTTTTTTATATTCATGTGTGTGTTTATTTCGTTGTCATTTCTGGTTATTTTCCATATTTTCCATTTTTACGCACAATGACAATGTGGGTATGTGCGTTTGTACGTGTTTGGATTTTTTTGACGACGATTTGACGAGAAACAATTGCGCACAGAGGTGCGAACACATCTCGTGCGGAAGGTGCGAACGGCATGAATAAAGTTTATTATCATGTGCGCGCACACCTCAATGCGATTTGCGCGCAAAACGGTGGAAGAAAATGCGGCAGGTTGTGCGAAAGAGGAAGGAAGGGATGGGAAAAAACTGCGCCGTCGACGAATGTAATCTCGTGCTGATGAGCTTTAAAGCTCGCTAAACTGAACGCCTGCCAACTGGGCGCAATTGTGGCGCGCACGAAAATCTTCCAGAATTAGGATAACACCAACAGAAACAGAGTAGATTTCAGCAGCTAAATTTTTGGCCTATATTTCAGGAAAATAATAACGATGTTGTTGAAATTTGTGGTCAAATTTATATCTTTATATGATTCAATTTTAAATACAATTTTAAGCATTTAATAAAGTAGTATTCAATTGAAAGAAAACAATAAAATAAATAACAAAGAAAACGAAAAAAGATCAGAAGTAAAACTATGACAGATTGTTTAATAGGATTGTTAGATTCCGATGTATACGCCGCCTAAATTCGGCTCGTATTTATCAGTTTACTTCCCAAATGAAGTGCGTATATGGAAGTTTTCTTGAAAAAGATATAAAATTAACAAATTTAGAAGAAAATTGGGTAAATGCATACTTATTATTCCCTGCTATAAATACCTTTACATACTTTTAAAGACTTCTAAATACTTACAATAAAGGAAAATGGAATAAAACATTAAATAGCAACGTCGGTGGATAACGAAGAAAATAAGATAAACTTGCAATTACCAGTATAAAGGATTTTACCCCAAAACGACGTAAAAAGGACGGGAACAACAAACAGCCAAGAAAGGTAATTTTGTTAAAGATTTCATTTAACTGATAGCTAGGAAAGGAATCCTGGCGCCACGGGAACACTGGAATACAACAGGACTAAACACCCGACCGATGTGAGTTTAACGGAAAAAGCAATCCCGGAAATTGGACGCTATTCAAACAAATAAGCGTCGTTTTCTCAGTCACATTTTAATCAATTAAAGTTTTTCTTTGCTAAATTATTAATTATCTTTTAAATTAATCTAATTATAAGCCCACCTGGGCAGCACAGTTGGTAGTGCTTCGGCTTACCACGCAGTCGGACGGGGTTCGAGTCCTCTGGGTGGGCACCCACAAGTATGAATTAATTTATTTATTAATTCACACTAAATTCACACTAAAAATTCACACCACAAATTCACATTCAAGAAAAAGCCACTTCAATTTATTCACATATTAATCGAGAATGACATCTTACGATGCCACACACAATTCACACCATGATGTACAATGCATTCTGTGTACATAAACTCAACACGGAGAAAAATCGGCGTCATACTACTGGGGATGCATCACCATAATATCATCATCAATATCACCTTCATCACAACATCACAATAACAACAACAAAAAATTGTAAAAACATCACAATATATATCATGTACTTGAAAAACAGTCGACAAAAAATTGTATATAAACGGCTGAAGGACCAGTTAGGTCGGTGGCCAGGTCTACGAACCAAATACAACATTATTATTATTATTCTAATTATAAATTAATTGCATAAAATTGCTTCAGTGTATCAGGTTGTTTGATATGAAATAATTGTGAATATTGAAAAAATAAGATTTTTTTTCTCAAGAAATATTGAATGGGATATATATTAAATAAATAATGCAAGAACGCCACGTAACAAAAACCATAAATTCACTTCTATGGTCAACTCAGATCTCCAAAGAACGAAAGAGACAACTATACC
>JAODAC010043926.1:1074-11209 GCA_027575185.1 Mimaenictus wilsoni | reverse complement strand
TAACGTTTTAAAGAGCACATGGCACATCCGCCTTACCACGTTGTTCAGCAACGTTTGAATTGGAATCAGTTGATGAAATTGTAGAACGTACATATACGTTGATAATTTGAGCAAAAATTTGAGCAAACGGCTCAACACTGCATAAAGTCCCGTTAACACAAGTTATTTCTATATATGTACTACACGTACAAAAAGTTTCATTCAATTTGGCGTTGGACAATTGGAACACTCTCCTTGTTAAGCTTGCATCAGGTTCCAGTCGTTTCACACTAGGAGGCGCTAGTGGTCAAACCAATGCACACAACAAAGACAAAAAATGTAGAATGTAAAAAATATGGTTCGCTGCTTGTAGCCTTCGAAACCACCGCTTCGTGACGGCCGCCTTCAATCGTCGAACAGGTCAAACAAATCGTCGGACAGCACGTCGAACAGGTCAAGCAAATCATCAAAAGTAAGTAACACAATTTAGTTGGTTAATTATAAGGAAATTGTACAAATGTATATTAAGAGGGAAAGCGTACATTTTGGCAAATTGCCGAATTTATTTGAAATTTCTTGTTTTGCAGATGTCCGACTCGTGTATAGAAGTTACATTAAGAATACGCCCTCTGCTCCAGGCGGAAAGCAGCCGTGGCTGTAAACATGTGGGGTGTGGGGGCGGTACAACGGGGCATGATTTATTAGGATAGTAGTCTGTTGGACTTCTCAACTAACCCGCCCCCCGCACGCGGGCTGGTTGTATACATGCTCTAGAATGTTCTCGATTGAGAGAGTGAGTGGTCCGTTAATAATGTTTGACGGTCACTGACATTCACGTTTCTGTTCAAGGTCACACTCAATGTCAACGTCGCAACCCCACCATTCCACCACAATAACGTTCGCTGCCATATGGTTAGTCTCTGGCATATGATCTGTGGTCTCTGGTTCACTGCAGTTTTACCCAGATCTCTGAGAAGGTTTTCACCTATAATCATGTCTTTGATAGTGACACTTCCCGGGATGAATTCTACCAGAAATCGGTCGCGGGGCTTCGGCCGAACCTCTTTAAAGGCTACAATCTTACCATACTTGCGTATGGTCTAACCGGTACAGGTAAGTGTTTTTTTCTTTTCATATAAGCCTGCTTATCAAAATCTCATTTCCACGTGTATCGCTCATTTTTCTGTATCACCATAGTCTTTTTTCGATTTGCGCGTTCTGTCCTGGGCCAATCAAGATAAGCATACGTACATTTTATTTCAATTGAATATTAGAATTTATGAAACAACAAAAATATAACGACAAACATAGAAAGCGCCTAAATTATTGTTATACTATTGTCCTGTAAATAATACGAATTTGGTATATTTGTAAGAAGTTTAATAATTTAAACTTCCCGGCACTACTAGCGAGGGAAACGTTCAACCAACCCGACCAATAACCCCCGGGCTCGCAATTACACAAAGACAGTGCATCATCAAGATTGTCAGACTAATCACCAACTACGTCGCAAGGCGGCTGAAGACCAACTGCCGCCGACGACGCGCAATTCGCGTTCTCTCACTAGTAGCGTTACAATAAGTTCTCCGAAAAGAAAAGACCTTGAGGTTTGACTTTGAACATCGGCGACCCTCGACGATGTTCGTATTGACAGATGACGTCGCACGTCCTCGGTCATGATCGGACGTCGTCGTTGATATTTGGGTTGCCTACTGTCGCACTGAACTGACTTTAACATATTTATGCCGTATATAATTATCCTTTTCTGATATTTTCTTTGCCTCATGATTCATACGATTTTTGATGTAGAATTCTATTATTAGTTTAGTTAGCTGCACTCTATGATTATCCATAATGTCTAGGGACATTGTGTTGAAAAATGAAATTGATAAGTTGAACAATACACGAAAGAGCTGTACAATAGCGTGATATAATATAACCAACAAAATCAATGTGTACAAAATATGCGTCAAAAACATGGATGCCAGAGGAATCAATTCAGGTTTATTACGTAGATGGGTTTTTTACTGCCTTTTACGTTTTCTCCGTTATTGTTACAACCTCAAAATGTACTTATGAACGTCTGTCAGTGGTGAACTAAAATGAGAAATTCAAATCATGTTCAGAAATTGTAGGAAATATACAGAAATTGACATTTTCAGATTCTGAAATTGTTACCTTTTTCATATTTAGATATCGGAACTTGTTCATATTCAGAAATGGACAAATTCCTGTTCGAAAATGATTACATTTTCAGATTCGAGAACTAAAATCTGAAATAGAAATTTTGCATCTAACGTTCATAACGTCGATTCAGAAATAGTAAAATATCATTCAGAAATTGTAGGAAACAATCGGATTCAGAAATTGTGATATCTTACAGATTCAGATCTTCAGAAATTGTAACCTTCTTCAGATTCAGAAATCTGAACATGTTCACATTCAGAAATTGTTACATTTCTTTCATATTCTGAAATGGACATATTCATGTTTGAAATGATCACTGTTTTTATCGGCGATACAGAAATTGTGGAAAACAATATGATTCAGAAATTGGCACAATAAGAAATTGACAATTTCAGATTCTGAAACGAGACATTGTCAAATTCTGAAATTGTAACCTTTTTCTGATTTCGACATCGTTCAGAAATTGATACATTTTTTCCATATTCTTAAATGGATATATTCATGTTCAGAAATGAATTTTTAGATTGGTGAACTAAAATAAGAAATTCAAATTCTGAATCTAATGTTAATATCGTCGATCGAGAAATAATTTTAAAAAATTCATAAATTATAGGATAAAATGAGATTTAGAAATTTATTTTCGAATTCTGAGTTATATTGTATTTGTAATTGTACCATTTTTTATTTAAAAATCGTGACATGTTCAAATTCAGAATTTTTCAGATTCAGCAATTCAAATTTTCACATTCAGAAATGATATCATTATATATAGATTCAAATATTATGAGATTTTCAAATTCAGAAATAGACAAATTATGAAAATTGATATGTTTTCCTCAATATTATGAAGTGGAATTTCATTTTAAAATTGATCTTTCTTTGATTAAAAAAAATGCGATTACTAAAATCTATTCCAATCTAGGAAAAACTCACTCAATGGGGACAGCCTACAATGGTCAAGGCGAAATGGGGATAATCCCTCGTGCGGTGCACGATATTTTCGCCCATGTGAACGACAACATCTCCGTAGACTTTCAAATTACCGTCGCATTCGTGGAACTGTACCAGGAGGTCCTCTACGATCTGCTCTCCACGAAGCAACGTTATCAACGCGTGCTGGATGTGCGGGAGGACGCCAACAAACGTGTCTTCACTCTTGGTTTGACGGAGCTGCCAGCGCAGTCGGCGCACGAAGTCCTCGAATATTTGCAACAAGGCTCCAAGAAGGCTGGTGCGACTGAGCAGATTTTCAAGGAGGGGATCAACATCAACAAATGATTGTTTGCCCTCGGCAATGTAATTTTTGCACTTGGAAATGAGAAGGGCGCACCTTCCTATGTCAACTTTCGGGAGAGTAACTTAACTCGGATTTTGAAAGGTAAAGTTTGATTTAATATTGTCTACTTATTTTGTAGAATCGCCATCACGTTCTGAATTTTGAAAAGTGTGAAAGGTTTCGAAAATTGAAATTTGAAGTTTCAGAAAAGGTTCAGATTCAGAAATATCAAATTTTCAGATTCAGAAATATCGAATTTTCAGATTCAGAAATATCGAATTTTCAGATTCAGAACTATCAGATTTCTTTTTCGGAATTTTTCCAAAGCTAAAAATTGTACAATTATCTGAATCCATAAATTTTACATTTTTTGAATATGATTATGCAAAATTTTCAGAATCGGAAAAATCACTTTTTTAGATTCAGAAATATCTTTTGTTTTCCAGATTCCAATATATTGAATTTTCAGATTCAGAAATATTATTTTTTCAGTCAGATATAAATAAGATTTTCCTAAACTTGTTTTGGATTACTTAGACATTTAGTTACAGAAATTGTGATAATTTGATATTCAGAAATTAGGTTTTTTTTTTAAATTATAATTTTCAGATTCAGAAATGGCTTAATGAAATTTGCATAAAATGTTTCAGATTCAGAAAAGACAGAGAAAGGCAATTGTAGTACTCGTGTGTGCGCCTGCAATAAGTTTGGGAGTGCCTGCTCGTCGACATGCAAATGCAAACCTGGAGTATGTAAAAACGGTGAGGTACGAACCGATGTGAGGGATCTTAGGATATGTCAGAAACTGAACTGCTTATGTTTGAAATTGTAAATATTTTCAGATTCAGATTATTTTTTTAATTTCTGGATCTGAAATTTTCCTGATACTCAGAAGTTTTGAGAATTTCCAGTTTCTTTGTTGAGTTGCGTTTCAATTCGGAAACTTACCGATTCAAATATTGTGAGGATTTCTGAATCTGAAATTTTTGATATTTAGTTTTTCATTGAGACAATAATTTTCTTATTCAGAAAATGTTGAGAAAATCAGACTTAGAAATAATGAAATTCTCAAAATCACAAGTTTTGCAAATGTCAAGTTTCTGGCTAATTTTCAGATTTTGACATTGTGAATTGATCTTGTCAATTCATTTTATGAAATGAAATTGTTATTTAAAAAATTGTCAATTTGATATGATTCCGAAATGGTATACAGAAATTATGAGGATTTCTGAATCTGAAATTTTTGAAATTTAGGTTTTCATTAAAATGTTAACAATTTTCATATTCAGAATATTCAGACAATCTTGAGAAAATCAGACAGAGAATTACTGAAATTCTCAAAATCACAAGTTATGCAAATGTCTAGATTCGGCCTAATTTTCAGTTTCTAACATTGTAAAGTTATCTTGTCAATACAATTTGTGAAATGTCATTTTAAAAATCGTCAATTTGATATGATTCCGAAATTGTATAGTTTTCATTCAGAAATTTTGAAATAGTTCAGGATTCTTTTGAGTTGTTTCATTTCAGAAATTAATACATATTAATTCAGAAATTGTGGAGTTTAAATAGTAATAATAAATTCAGATTTAGAAATGTTGAAAATTTTCAAATTCAAAAATGTTTGATATATCAGAAACGGGTATATTCAGAATCAAAATTGTAAATATGTTCCGATTTAGGAAACATTTCCTAATTTCTGGCTCAGAAACTCTTTCAGATTGAATAGTTTTGAAAATTTCCAGTTTCCTTATGAGTTGTTTCAGTTCAGAAACTGAAATCCTCACAATTTCTGATTCTCTGAAAATATTCAGCAATTCTGAAATTCAGTAGTTCGCATATAGTATTACTTATAATAAAGATCACACTAACATTTTAACTTTCAGGTGGTCCCACATGTTTTCGATGAAGAGGAAGGAGGAATAAAGAAATCAAGGTAAGAATCCTGAATTCATATAAAATTTCAATGTAATGTTCTAATGTACAATGTAGTCCTTATTAATTATTTCAAAACTTACAAACTTAAGGGGACTCATGTTTTTTTACCATGTTGCGGCTGAATGCTAGACTAACATAGAAAGACTAACAAATTAATGTTGCTTTGAAATATTCTATATAATAATTTCATTGATACTGCGCATGTTTTCCCATTTAGTTCCATTGCACTGCTGCTTGGTGGTGTTAGAATGTCATGATAAATCTCACTAACTTAGAAGTAGTATAAGTAAACAGCTAATTTGTTCTAGAGATCTCTGAGGTCAATACCAATTAAGAATGTATTTTTAATTATGTCTGAAATTTCTAGGTCCAGGAACAGGCGAGATTAATAGGACTCAGGAAGAAAGACGACCCTAAAATCGAGAGTCAGAACAAAGAAATCATCGACATTAAATCAGGCAAGGTGAAGCGTCAGGAGACTGATCGCTTCCGGAAGTGGAAAGTCGATAGAGAGCATGAGTTGTTGAAATTGCCGAACCAGCTCCTATGAAACGCAAGCATCCTATGCAAGAAAGGGTAATTATCATTTCATTTAAGATTCTATATTTGTCTTCTAACTCCTCACCCATTGGATTCATACAGCCTATCAAAAATAATGAAATTTTAGTCAGAAATTCAGTTTTAAAAATGGCGAAACATTAAAATTCAGAAATTCTTGAATGAAATTTTGCAGGTTTTGTAGAATATTTGAAAAATCTACTCAGAAACTCATTTTTTAGATTCGAAAAGTGGTGAATTTTCAGATTCAGAAATTGGTTTGATTTAGATTCAGAAATGACGGATTGAAATTGTTGGAGATTTTGTATTTATAAAATTTCCAGGCTCATAAATTGAAATTTCAGACTCATAAACTGGAATTTCGGATTCAGCAACTGAAATTTCAGAATATTTGAAATCAGTTTCTGAAGCTAAATTTGCAAACCCAGAAATTTAGGCATGTTTTCTTTCGGTATCGCAGGATTTATAAAATTTAGAAATTGTGAAATGAAAATTTTCAAATTCAGAAATTGTGAATGAAAATATTCAGGCTTTGCTTTCAGGCTCAGATTGTGTGGTTTTATACAGTCAGACATTTTAAACTGTATCCGTAATTTTACAATTTTTGAAATTTTGGAATTGTCATTTTCAGATTCTGAAATTGTAATTTTTTGATTCAGAATTGACAGACTGAAATTAACCGACCTCTACGATTATCCTAGCCGATTTTACACATGACATAGACTCTCAATACTCTTTTAAGGTATGGAAAAGTGAAAGGAAAAGTGGAACGTTTCGGTCCTTAGGTTGAACATTCACGCTGCTCAATCAAATCAAAACGCTGCTTGATGATCGATCAGTAATGCAAGAACAAGTCGAACGGCCAAAAACCTTAAAATCGAGAGTCAGACCCAAGAAATCATCGACATGAAATCAGGCAAGGTGAAGCGTCAGGAGACTGATCGCTTCCGGAAGTGGAGAGCCGATAGAGAACATGAGTTTGTGAAATTGCCGAACCAGCTACTATGAAACGCAAGCATAATGAAATAGTCAAAAATTCAGTTTTAAAAATGGCGAAAAGTTCAAATTCAGAAATTCTTGAATGAAATTTTGCAGGTTTTGCGGAATATTTGCAAATTGTATTCGGAAACTCATTTTTTAGCTTCGAAAAGTGGTGAAGTTTCAGGTTCAGAAATTGGTTTGCTTTTTAGATTCTGAAAATATTCAGAAATTGTGAAATTCAGTAGTTCGCATATAGTATTATTCATAATAAAGACCACACTAACAATTTATCATTCAGGTGATCCCACATGTCTTCCATGAGGCTGAAGGAAGACTCCTTCCGACGTTTTGATGATTTCGACGCATGTTTGCTAGCATTTCCTTTAGTGACTTTTATGTTTTAGGTGGTGATAAATCAATATACTTTTATACGTTAAAAGCAATCTGTGAGTTGTGAATACACCACCATACCGCCACCACCATCACCACCCCCACAGTCTGGCTAGCTCAGCACGCCACCAGATCGACAGCCGACCAGGGAGCCGAGCCAGTACACCGTCCCCAGTCGCCGAATCTCTGTGCCGTCCTCATACGTTACGGAGATGTCCGTCATCAAGTGGTAAGTACTATTTATAATTATCCCCGGTAAACACGGCAGAATGTCGAGCACGATTAAAGTAAAGCCAAGCGAGTCCGCTAGAAAACCCCCGTGTGAGAAAACGCTCACACCTTTGAACTACGTAAAACGTCTCAGCAACGTAATGCCAAAAAGGTAACGCCAAAGCCCACAACATCACATTTAATAGAGACGTATTACCTTATGCGACATTTGGTGGAGACGCTTTAAAAAACAACCGTGACAATATGCTTTCAGGTCGAGTACGTTCCCTAGATGTAGACGAACTTTTCATTACTTAGTGACGGACTCTGTGGAAAATGACATTTGGGGCCCCTTCGCCCGAGTGCCCCACGTCTAGCTCTGGTTCATTCTCCCAAACAAAAACAAGTCAATTAAAGCGCCTTATCAGAATAAAGGGAACTACGCGGTCTCGGCAATGAAAACTTATTCCGGCGAAGGTACCTCATCATAAAAACATGTAAACATCGCAATGATGGGTGAACTAATGGAGCTCGAACTTAAGGCTCATTTTTATCAAATCATAATAAACTCAACAATAAGAAAGGTAAGATAATCGTGTTTATAGCGTAACACAGGTTATTTATTACTTTTACAATTAACATAAGATTTCATTCTTCACTCACAAGGATTTTAACTTTGCTTTTCTTCTTAAAGTTCAGTCACATTTTGACTTCGACTTGCCTACGTTCGTTTAATTTTTATTTTGTGCGTTGTATTTTGTGTTTTCCACCATTGTCTTTCCGTGTGTAGTTTGTGGTAAATTACTAAAAAGGGACAGTGTCAGTTTACATCGTTTCCCCCTTGAACAGGATCGGGCAGATGTAAGTAGTAATAAGTAACATTTACAGCTAAATAGATTTCTTTACAGTTTAGGAAATTGCACGGATTAATTTGTAGCTAATACCATTAAATTATTTGTATAGTTGTGGATCGCCAGTATTGACAAGCCTGACTTATAAGACAAGAAGAAGGAGTCTTTATACCGGAATTTCCGGTTTGTGGAGAGCACTTTTCCAATTCGCAACGTCTCTCGATCTTTGTCAATAATGTAAGGAACGATGCAATTCCTCACATGAACTTGCCGTTGAATACACAGCTGTACTCCAGTTCTTCTGGACTTAACAACTCCGTGGAGCAGATGATTGTACCATGTACAAGTAGGTGAAGGTTGGTTTTTTCCTGTTCTAAATCCCTTAATGGCGGCTAAATTATATTTAATTTCAGGTACGTCACAAAAACAGGCGCGAGTCACTCGCAGAAAGAGAAGCCCTTATTGACAACGCACAAAAAGGGTCTAACAAAAAAAACGCGGAAAATGTGGGAAAAAGTGCGATTGGCAACAAAAAAATGCGTCATTAGTAGAGGAAATAAAGCAGATTTCGGACGTCTCAAACCTGATATTCCTGCAAAAATGTGACTAACGTTTTTAACGGTTTAACGTGTTTTAAAACGACACAAACCTATAGAAGCGATGCAATCGAAAACAACACGGTAACCTATATTATTTTGGTTTGTAAACGATAAGTTTGTGCTGTTTATAATGTGGAATATCTGCCGAACGTGCATGTACAATAAGGAAAATATGATATCGATCTTTAGCCAGGACAAAACACCATCAATAAATGAAGTGCTAAAGGCAATTATATCATTAGAGGTAAGTTATCCAGAACTATTTATTTCTAACATCATTACTAGTGTTCCTAATTGAAATTCGAATCATTTTTAGCTTTTACCACATGAAGTAAAATATGTCCGCTCAAATACTGCTTCAAGGAACAAGTAATAAGATGCAATGAGGCATTGCAACAACAAGCACAAGTTTCAAAATTGTTTGCACCAATCCGAGGTATTTTACATTTTATGCCATTTTTCATCATAGTATTAATTTACATGTCATCTAGGTATTATAGTGACAGAAGAAGTTCTTGAAGAAAGAGAACTGAACAAACACAATTACATTGAAGAGAATAGATCTGTTACAATTGCTCGCTCAGATTATTGTATTTCTACAGGTAACACAGTTTACAATGATGATCGCAAGGATAATTCTCAGTTTGAAGTAACGTGCATTAAGTCAGCAGTAGAGGAGCATGATGTACAATTTCCAGCTAATTGTGAAACTCTACAACAGATTGTGTTCGATGACGATGACGCTGATGACTACAAGGGAGAAAGGAACGATGAATTTTATGACGAGCTGAATGAAAATGTTACTGTTACGACTGGAAATGTTGCTTTCTACCTTGAAAATCCACCATCCGAATGTCCAGAACCAAGAATGTCTATAGACAATGATACTTATGATCCGTTGCCAGAAAATGGTGCAAATTCTTCAAATTTCGAATTGCCATTAAGTATTCGTAAGGCATGTGTTGATGATTTGCCTGATAAAAGTCCATCAAATCATATCAAAGACGTTAATTCACCGTGTATTAACTCTCAGTTTGAAGTAACGTGCATTAAGTCAGAAGTAGAGGAGCATGATGTGCAATTTACAGATAATTGTGAAACTCTACAACAGATTGTGTTCGATGACGATGACGCTGATGACTACAAGGGAGAAAGGAACGATGAAT
>JAODAC010043915.1:0-11210 GCA_027575185.1 Mimaenictus wilsoni | reverse complement strand
TAATATATTATTTTACTTCAGATGTATGATCAAAAGCACATTCGTCCACTTTAAATCAATAGCCATTATAGTCCGTTGTTTGCACGACAAATAGTAATAATATAGGTTGCTTATATAGACATTAGTACATAATTAATAAACATAACAGTGGAAAACATTAAATTATATATACAAATGTAGCAATAATATTTACAAAAGGATTCCAAAATTAAAGTCAACATCACACAATGAAAATGTTTATCTTTCTTTACTATCCCCTGAGGCTGAATCCTCTGCAAATAAAACTACAATCTAGCGTGTTGTTGTTGGTAACCCTATTTTTATTTATCTCAAGTGAGAAACCGGTAGTTGTAAGATTCGCAAGATACACAAACTGGCGGCTAGGCGGAAACAGCACACCGAAGGCGCGCCGGCATGCAGCGTGGTTTGGCGGTGGCGGCAGATGGTCGAAAATGTGTAAGGAAATATTTACTCGCCGACGAAAATTTCCTCACTCCCCAGCCTCACCACTTCTGCATCGTATCAACACTCGAACCGAAACCGTCCTCATCCAGACATCTCGATATTGCAACACCGATGACTATTTCACTCCAGCGATGGAAACCGACAATATAAAATCTCTCGATAGCGATGTATTTATATTTTTATTTGTTTGCCATCCCAACACCCCGCTTGCCAGTGGGGATGAGACGCGAGTGTTTGTGTTTGCTCTGTTATTGTCGAACCAATAATACCCAGCCGACATGATTTTCAATCAGCTTTCTATTCATCGGTTTGTTACTGCAAAAAATTGCGATGCGCAATTCACGTATTAATAATTTTCCGATAGTCCTCAAAACAATGAAGCTGAAACCAATGCAGAATATTTCACGCATTTATTTGAGCTTGAGATTAAGTATTATTCCATGGAGCAAATATTTGAATAAATATCAATTGATAAAATATTGCGAAAATATTTTCTAGTTGGTTAATAACCACAACTGTGCCTTTTGCATTTATATTTTAATTATTATTTATATTTTTACCTTTGCAACTTTTTTTCTGTACCATTTAGATATACTAAACGCATGTTTATTTTATGTGTGCAGCTAATTTTAAATGTAGTTCTATGTTTTAGTATATTGTACAACGAGCTGGGATGGAATGCTACTCGTGTCTTCAATAGTATGAGAAAGTCGCTTTCTGCTCGTACTTCAACTCATATCAGTGGGGAGAAGGCATTCCATGCGGGTACACATTACTTTTTGTACTACTGTTATGTGTGAAAATAATAATTTCTTATTCAAAACGATACTGAAATGTGTACATTATACAACAGAAGTAGAAAAATATATAAAGGAACATTTTATCACTATTATTACTGCTATTCTTTATTCATGCTTCGTTAAAAATAACTTCGTTATTTGAACGGTCAAATATCGAGGGGAAAATTAACCGCAGTGATGCAACCGATCATTTTACATTTTAATTTCGTGCAATTTACATAGATATAGCCTCGCTCTGATTTATTCCCCCGTTTTGCATAGTTTACATTACAATTAAATTCGCCCCTGACATAATTGCATGCAGATAAACGGAAATATTTGTCCGATATTGTTATTGGTTTTCGCATGCGGCTGCCTCATTTCGATGGCACGTGCGTTTGCGTTTCGTCGTGTAACGCTTCCGGTATTCGCCGATATGCAACCTGCCCGACATTCCACAGCAGCGATGTTCGGTTTATTTGCCTATTTAATGGGAGCGCAAATGCCTCCAGACGTCTCGTAGCGAAGCCAGTCGGCGACCAACCGGGCTATTATTTTGAGGTCCATTCAATGTGGCTTGTCAATAAGGTAATTTGTGTTATTGTTATGCCCTTTGCAAATACCGGACTATAACTTCGCCGGAACTTTGCTTTATCAACGAACGACGCAATTTATACCCGACAGGAATGAAACCGCTAATTTCCATGTTGCCTGTCTAAACTTTGGATAGTTATGTTATTTTGTATTGTTGCCGAAAGGAAATTAGAATTTTCAAATCTTAAAAACAAGTCGCAGCTTGGAGAAAATACCTGTTAAAAGCAAAACCTGAATTTGAATTCTATATATTTAAAAAGGTTTCAATAAAATGCAAGGATATCAGGGGAGGGTAAATCCGGAAGGAGAACTTTCCGAAAATTAAGTACACCAGTAGTCTGCAACCCGAAGGGAATCGTGGAGGACCGTCAACAAACACGGGTCATAATGTCCAAACGTGGACACCCCCATATAGGGTCACATGTCATGACACACCCCTTGTCGCTCAAACCGCAGATCATAATGGTTCACGGGTCACTGAAAGGTGAGGTTCCCTCACCTTTCAGTAATCCTAATGACCCTATAATATTCAAATTGTGGTTGATTTTGACCAGTCAAAATAAACACTAATCCAGCAATTTTCAAACATTGTGTTGCTGATTCGTTATAATGACACTCAGGTGGACGTCCTGAGTCAAGTAGTCCAATGTCCACTAGAGTGTCCCCTTGTCCATTCACACAAAATTCTAAAATACGTCTCACTTCAAATGTTGAAGAACGCGGATACTAATCTCTTCTACAATGCTAATCCCCTGTACAACAATCGTAATGTAGTTTCTACTATTAATTGTACAAGATAAATCTGTGAATGATATAGAAATGATAACTTTTTCTCAAATTCTATCGGCTGAGTAATAACGGAGAATATGCAATTTTGGGATGCATATATTTAACTTCTGACTTTTTCCTTTTTTTTCTTTCCTGTAGTGCCCTCCTGCAGTGTCGTTGTGAAATTTGTATTTGTGCACAACTAGTAAGTTAGAAATTAGAAAAGTTTCCCAACCGAAACGTGTTCAATTTTGCATGCTAAAGCCCTCCAGTTGAACGTCAATAGAATTACGCTGCGTCCTTGTTGTTGCGTCTCCTCCTCAATATCACGAATTGCGCCCGCTGAAATCCGTTTGAGCGCATTTCTCTTCAACTACAACTCAACGCTAATACACTTTATATTTCTTTCATTCGCCCACGAACCGCCAGTGTTTTCCTGGCCACGATTGCCAGCATCCTGGCAAACCAGCATGCTTCAGCATCCGATACTCGTCAGCATCCATTGCTTGCAATTGACGTTGACGTTCCTGGCACTCGCCCGGCACACCCGAGACCACTCGTATGCTACAATCTTTGCGCTCGCAAAATAAACTAACTCCCAGCACTCGCACACCCGAATCTAGGATGCTTCCAGACTAGGAGGAGGGTGGAAGGTTGAAAACGGCGCGCACGAAATGTGCACCCGAGGATCACCTGACGGGCTGGCTCTAATTCCGAAGACGGAAAGAAAGAATAACCGGCGCCGACGTAGCGCAGCCATGAAAGTCACCGTGATAAATCCCATCGTAATTTATTATTCAGATACACGCCGGGGCGACGCATCTTCACCGTTTACATAAATGCATAGCAAATGGAACGGTGTTTTGTTGGTTGCATACATAAGCCGAAAGCAAACATCACCCGGCGCATCCACCCAAACATAGGGCTTGAAAACGATCCTGTGAAATTTCTCGCCGCCGCGACCGCCTGACAGGATAGCGTCTTCGTAGATGCGATCATTAACCGTACCGGCGACCAAACACCCCCCGCAATCCATTGCAAGCAACTAGAATCGATTTTGCTAATTGCTCGCTGGGAAATCCCAATGAAATCACGTATTCTCACTCCCGGCGAGGCGCTGACTCCCCGAGCTGGTGCTTGGTGGGGTAGCATAGCGTAAAATCGAAAACGGGTCAACCGCAAAGTGAATTAACCCGCCACGCTGTTGAGGCCCCCCATTACTAAATGGGAGGAACGCACCACTCTCCCCCAGAACTCGTGGTAGCCACCCCATCCTTCAAACTCTTCTGCAAACTGCCAAATTCCCATCACCTAACTCATGAAAAAACCCTGTATTGCCGATTGTACCACCCAAAAACCGTTTCTGTAAGCCACGCCGCCAGCAAATTAGCAATTTGCAATGAAAATTCAAACTCCGATTGATAAATCACGTCGGCTCGCCTACGAATCCAATAAACATGTTAATAACTCAATCAATATGCCGACAACACTCCGAGATTGAGCGAAGGATGAATTATGGCTCCGGCCTTTTTACGCGAAATGTCACGCGAGCGGTAGCTTCGCTATTGATGATTTCTTCTTGTGCTAATAAACAATTTCCTTTTTTGCACCTGCGCCTGACACCTGAGCTTATACAGGTTGTTCGGCTGTAACAGCCGTAAGCCAGCCGCGCGGCACGCTGCGCCGGCCTGTTTTATTGCCTTTGATGTGAGATTTATTACGCGAATAAGATAACACCACCTCAAATTAAATCCACTTTTCACTGCGTACAAGACGCTGTAAGGCCGGCTGCTTGCGCAACGGATCGAGTGGCGCCCTGGGATTTCTCAGGTTGGACAGTGTAAAACGGTAAAGTACTGCTGTCTTGTTGCAGCAAACAAAAAGAAAATGGAAGCGAGAAAAACGAAATAAACGGCTACATCCATTACGAATGACGGCAGGAAATTGTGACTCTCTATCAAGCACACGTTCATCTCATAAACAAAACGCTTCTCGTCTTGGGCGCGAATACAACTAGCGACATACAATGCGAATCCACCTCACCTTCTAAAACAGCGTCAGCTTCGAGAAAGAAAGGCACAGTGGAGGAAAAAATCGTTTGTCGTTTCGTTTCACCGATTTCGCCAATTCCACCCATTCATATCAAGGCTTTCTGATACGTAATAAAATATCACAACGTGTTCGAATTTACAACTGTACATTTTACTACCAAATTTGGTAATGTTGTTTTTTTTGCCGTAATATTACTGAAAATATTGAAACCAAGCTCAAGGCATTTCATAAATTTTAAAAAATAATAAAATAAAATTATATATTTAATTAAAATCTCTTCCTAGAAGTGTCAATAATCTCTAATGATTTTCAATTTCCTATTTGCAATCGAGTGCAATTCGCTAACAATGTGCAATCAAGAAATCAACCATTCGTAATGATTTTTATTAACTGTCTAACGTATTGTCGGCTATACAGTTATGACTTGCACGCCACCCTTTTCTAGCGAAACAGGCACAAATTTCCCAAGGCAGCTTTCGATTACGCTCGATCGGTTACAATGTTTTTTGCAACACATCAAACGCACCCGCTTGACGCTAAAAACAAAAAAAAAACACCAAGTGTACGCGACTACAAAAAAAATCATTCGAATCGATCATATATGTGTGTTGGCAGTGAGTGATATTTGCGCATTCCATGCGCATTTTATTCGGAGGGTTGGCGTGCGGATCAATTGAATATTTGAAACGCCGGAAGGCGCGGCATATAAAATGTAATGCATTATGAATTAGGCGAAACAATTGGGCTTCCTATTTTATTCTCCAGCATTTATTAAACGTCCGGCGGCTGTACAGTTTTCGGTAATATACGTACTATTAAATTACGGTGTACAAGTGTACGCTAATTGTGTTTTTGCGCAATAAAATGCGAAGTTTGCGTTTGGTTTAGTTTAGAGTGGCGCTCTTAGGCGGGCAGAGGATATCCTGCGATTTCAGCGTGTTTGCAGGAAGCGGGTATGTTGGACGACGACGTGTCCGTGTTTACCTCCATCCAGCCACCCACCCAAAATTTGCATATTCATATGCGCGCCGAAGGATCAGCACGACGTTTTCGTGTGGTTTTGGGTCGTTGCCGCCCGCCGGCGATGCGAGCGTCAGGCGGTAGGAGGCGGCGCAGGGCCAACCGGTGGCGGTCAGCATGGATTGGCACTCGGTAAGATTCATTAACAATTCCATGCATATGCGTGTTGTAAATAAAGTAGCGGCGGCTATATTAAAAAGTTTAAATGTATTCCACAAACTTGTACGCTGGTGGTTACAAAATAAATATAGTTATAAACAAACAAATTTGTAAAAATACAGTTGGTATTTTCAACAATAAGTGGTTGGCCTGCAATTCTTTAAAATTCGATTGAATTGAAAAGAGTACAACAAAGAGAAGTATGTGCAACGATGTTATAAATATTCATATTTCCAAAAGCAATATTTCCTACCGTAATCTAACCTCACCCAATCAAGTTTATTTGGTTTAAACAAGACATTTAGTATGAAGTTTACTCCTTTTCAGGCAGTTTTTCTTACTAATTCTGAATCGATTATTCATGATGTGTGTAGATAGGACTAAGTCAAATATAAATAAAAGTGAATTCTTCTGCAGTAGTTATTTCCTACTTATTATTTTCTATTTTGCACGATGTGTGTTAGAAATTATTATAAAACAAAGCACGAATATTACATTTTAGTTCAACTATTTGGCCGCTACGCGGGGCTGTCCATGTAGGGTCCTTATAAAATCACTAAATTACATGTAAAACATATATAAACTCTTTTTGGCATATTTTAAATATGTTTAATCAGCATGTCTCATTTATCTTAAAACCAAGATCTGCGCTGTATGATTTTGTTACTGATCTCTGTAATTTATTTTTTATTTATTCAACAACCTTTTTCTACCACAGAGTGGTGTAAGGGAATAGTAACTTTCACCCGGCCCAATCCGATCTCGCTACTGATGGTACTTGCTCTGGAACTTTTTGTGCAGATGAGTTTTTCCGAGGACCGTTGCAAGCGAATCGCCGTAGCCGCTTGTTGAGTGGGGAGACCAAGTGGTCACCCATTCAACACCTAGCTACCTCCGACGTTGCTTAACTGCAGTGAACTAACGAGCACCGAGCTCCACAACGCGGCAAGCCGTCGCTCTCTGTAATTTAATTTGTCAAAATTAATTCGATTTTATTATATGCGATTTGCTATGAAAATTGAGCAAGATTGGAAAAAGGAAAAATTCTATAAAATATAATTAAAATTTCCTAGTTGGAATTTATTAGAAGTTCATTGTTTTATATTAAAAACCGAGAATAACAAGTTAAATTAAATGCTGTAGAAGTACGAAAAATTCGGATATATTCCATAATAATTTCTCCAGTCGGTGATAAAAAGTAATGCACTTAAGTACAAACACTTTGGCCAGAGCCTTGATGTAAGGAAAATAGAAAAAAGTTTCCATGAATAGGAAATAATGAAAAGGATTTGGTTCGTTTCCCCACAGGACGCGGCGGAATGACAATGAATACGCGTCTATATTCATTAGAAAAACCCTCGGAGGCAGTGTCTCTATACATAGATCCAGTGAGCGGGCACACAATTCCTGGTTGTCCTTTGCTGTTACTTGGATATTCGTCTCTTCTTCTCCCAGGATGCGTGCTGCATGCAGCCGGAGGGAAACCAGTAAACAATTGAAACCCCTTTCGTATTTATTCTGGTATATTTAGCTATACCGTATGTTGCTGCATTTCAACCCGAATCTTGTTAAATTTACTTAAGTATATTCAGGAAGCAATCGTTCAGCAAACGTGCGGTACACAACGTGGTTTTAACATATTTTAAAACAGAATTTACCCTCGGAAAGAATCGAATATCAAGCGGTGGGTTTTTCCTGCGACGAGTGCAATTTTCAATAATGTTCCCCGAGGAACTGTTGACACATTAACAACGTTGCTCTTTCAAGAGCGAGACGAGAGGTCGCGCAATGGCTCGTCCTCGATGCGGCCGCATTCGTCGACCGCCAACCATCGCCGGCGCCGCCTCCATGGCGCAGATGCAATGCTCTCTATCATTTGTCATAATAAGTGCTCGTGTCTGAAGTATGTGTGTGCTCTACCACTGCCGCAGCATGCACAAGAACAATGCGCGTATAATGATACGGCGCACTTATTGAAATGTTTTGCGCATCGCAAGCAGAATGTGACTTATTGCTGGGCGTGGATGAAGATTCTCCTGCTGCATGCTAGTGGAATTTACGAGTATGCCCGTTTGTGTCGATGCACAGCGCCCGCACGCCATTCATTACAGTTCATTTCTCTCGAGATGGATCGAGGTGCACGAACACAATGCACGCCATGCGCGAAGAATGGGGAAATGTTTGCCTTGCAGGAACTCTTTCCTGCTTTCGCATTCCCGGCAACAATGTACCGTGAAAAGGTGCACAAAAGGCGCGCGAAAAAGCAGGCAATAATAGTAGGAAGTCTTACGAAGAAATATATTTATCATTCATGAAATTATAAGCAAAAACTGCGAAAGACAATGAAATGAAAAGTTGCACATGATTTTCTTTAATTTCAAACGTGCAGATGTAACAAGTCTTTTGTTATTTCAGAAAATGGCAGTGTATTTTAGTTGCGCACATATCAAAACTTTAAATTATTGAAATTGGATCCAATTATCGATACATGCAGTATCAAAATACCAATGGCGCCATCTGGATGCAACTTTTGAAAGTATTATAACTTCCTTAATTGCTTCATATTATAAAAAAGAAATTTAATTAATGATATAACTTTAATTTTCATTTCTAATCCGCTTTATATAGTTATCATATTACAAGGCTTCATTTAACCCTACAAGTCGTTAATCCACCACAATAGCTTGCACTAAAATATTTTATAGTTTTCTTACGTTGGTTACAAACCGGAAAAATAACACACAAAAGACGCGATGCTATAAAACAAGCAATAACAGTAAAAAGCCCTCCGTTGAAATATATTTATCATTCATGGAATTATGATAAAAAAGTTTCCATGAATGAAACGCGAATGAAACAAAAAGTTCTTCACACTTCGCCTTAATTTCACGTGTCTTTTTCTGGAAAATTTTTATTTAAAAAACGCGTGGATAATAAAAATTCGGAAGAAATTGATGGGCATTAAAAGTTTGTTTGTAGGAATTGAATTGAGTTTTCAAATGGACGATGAATTGAATGCGACGAGTTCGTTCAAAGTATAATTTTTCTCGTGGCGTGGATAATAGATGAGAGGGAAATTGAGAATGAAAAGAAAATAAAACTCGACTTTAATGCTGTTTGAAACTTCAAGCTCGCGTTTCGAATCCGATTTTCTCCAATCCGAAATTGCGCAATTCCTCGTGCACGCCTCACGTGATTGTCTCTTAAAATCTTTCACGTCTGTAATCAAACAATTCCATTTAAGCCCTTATGTCGTTCACATATAAATTTCCACATTTTGACCTTAATTGGCATTCAAACCTTAATTATTCTAATTCGTGATGCAACTGAAATAAATCGATGAAATTGATTTTATGAGAGATAAAGACTCATGATTAAATTTATTAGTATCATCCAAATACGCCCTATTAAATTATCAAACGCATTGAAAATATATTCAAATCACTTTAACGCTGAGTTATCCTATATTTGATACTTTACTTATTTTTACAAGCCAGCAAGCCAGAAAAAGTAGAAAATGAAAAATAATATTAAACCCAGTTGTACGATCTCGATGAGATTTTCCACATTTGTCCGTCGTTAATTCAACAGTTTGTGATTTTGCGCTTCGCATAAAATACATATATTCCAACAACGGGGATGGTCTGTACATCTGTGGGGCGGTCGGTAATTTGGCGAACCCTAGGGGGAAATTACTCATTGTGCTGCCACCCAGACTATTGCCCGCCCCCACAGACGCCCGCGTTATGCCTGCATTCGCTCCGACTATGCTCACGCTTGAAAAGCTTTCTAAAGCGCCAACCTAGGAGAAGAGTATAAAATATAAGGTAATAGCAAGTGCATTGTAAACAAGAATCTAGGATGCTTTTCAATGGTTTTTCCAAACGAAAAACTTTGAGCGCTTGTATACTGCGACGCCACGGCGCAACGGCGAAGGCGTCGAGGTAGGAAATTGTTACACCAGCGGCCACGATGTACACTTATATGTATTCCGAACGTGTTTCATCTTCACTTCTTCGCCACTTCTTTGCTGCGCACACAATCTTGCCGCTAAGGCACCCCGTCGTCGGCGGCTACATACGAAGCGGGGTTGTGTTGTCAGTCGAAACCACTCTTATACTCAATGCCTTGGGATGCTTATAACAAAAAGGTTATATTGAAGTAGCCAATTTTCAGCTGAGTGGGGGATAATGAAATACCTCATACCCACAGCGAGTATTTTCACTCTATACTATAGTGCCATAAGTTTATAAATCTAGTTTATTTCATTAATTTCGGAAAATGAAGGACAAAGATAGTGTCAGGACTTTAATCTACTTTCATTTAATATACCACAAACTTGGTTATAAAAAGAACAGTTAATCTTAAATTAAACGAACTAACCCTATTTCTATGAATCAATTGATTATCATCATTATTTAGAAGAAAGTGCAAATCTTTCCATGCTTGTACAACATTTTGTTTCACTATTTTTATATTTAAATGACATGTTCGTGAGAAAAATATTTGCTAGATCTGTCTTCAAATCTATCTGGAAGTCATAGGGAAAAAGGAAAATAATGACAAAGAGATTACGGGGAACCCTGAGTCCTTTATTGTTCATCATCTTCATGGATGAGGTCTTAGAAGAAGTCGGGGAAAGAACGGGCGCAATAGATATATGATATAGAAGTCTGCAGATAGGAGATTGTGCATTTGTAGACGATGGCCAGCTCAGCGATGGCTAGGAATGAAAAGGTGGTAGCAGCGAAAATGCAAACTCGGCAGGAAGAACTAAAGGAAAATGATTAGAAAGTAAATTAGTCCAAAACTAAAGTTATGGCACTAGGAGAGAACGTATGGAAAGGTATGGAACGAATGGAAGTAGTTATAGAAAGAAAGGCAATAACAAGTGGAACATTACAATATTTAGGAATCATAGTTACCAGCAAAGGAAGTCAAAACAAAGAAATTAACTTGATTGATGCAATCAAAAAGCACGAAAGTTAAAATATTTAAACAATATACGAACCTCAACTCACTTACGGCAGAGAGACGTTAATATCGAACCACAGAGAGAAAACTAAAGTAAGGGCTGCAAAAATGAAGATGTTATGAAGAATATATGGAGTGACAAGGAAGGCCAAGATAAGAAACGAAATAGTTAGGCATCAGTTAGGAATTCGAAAAATAGGAAAGTCATTGAAGTCATTGACACCAGACTAGCTAGCATTGACATTGTTGAGAACGGCGAGGCAAGTTTGAGCCCTTTTTTCTATATTTGTCGCCAAATTATCAATATTTAGTCTGGCGTGAATGAACTTTTGAACTGTTTAGTCTACACCACATGTTTTTCACGTTTTTTGTAAGCCCTGAGTCGTCAAGTGGTTAATA
>JAODAC010043893.1:0-11212 GCA_027575185.1 Mimaenictus wilsoni | reverse complement strand
CTATTCAATTCTTATTCAATGTAATTAGTCATATTAGAGGCTAACACTATTGATAAGAAGAATTCACTTTAATATGCATTCCCAACGAGAATCGAACCAGGCACATCGGACTTAAACAAATAACTATACTTTCTTCTTCTTCTTGCTGACTTATGGCTCTTGGCAACAAGGCCCTCTGAACCAGAATTAACTCCACATTAAAGAAGCAGGTGATGTATCAACTTAAACTGATGACATTACTGACAGCAGAACGACAAAAGTATGAGTGAACATTCAAATAATAACATGACATTAAATGTTAAAAGATGATTTATTTGAAAATTCAAAGAGATATTCAAAAACTAGAGGAGTAGCAGAAGCTAGCAAAAAATTTAAATCAATGGAGGAGAAAGCCCTTGATTTAATAAACTATTATACCAAATATTTTGTTTAATTCTGTTAGAGTTACATCCAAAAAAAGAATGATTTAAATTTCCAATTTCCCCAGAGTCACACAAATTTGAATCCCGCCTGCCTAATCGAAATAAATAAAGTGGTGTAACTGAAAACCCTGACAAAAGACGGCATTTAAAAGAATAAAAGGCTCTACTCATGTTCTTAGCCATATTAAAATCGGAAGAGAAATAAACTTTTTTGACTAAAACATACAACCCACCAATACTCTACTGATAACTCAATACTGATAACTCTACATCCCACCAATTTTGCCAAGCAACGCGTAGGTTATTTTTTAATACGTTATTAAAATCCGAAACGGAAGGTTTTTAAAATATTGACCCAACAAGAGAGGGATCCAAAGTCCTTTAAGCAAGTGAAACGACCATTTCATTTCCACGAATTTTCGAATGTCCCGGAATCCAACATAATTTAACATGCTTCATCAAATCAAATAAAATTGTCTAATTCTATACCTATACTTTAACTGTACTTTACACAGCTTTAGATAAATTTGATGTTTTGTTTTATGATTGTCTCAAGTGTCAACTGATGACTCAAATCAATCGATACCACTCGTGAAATTGATTTGTACTAATTTCAGTAACAGTACGTCCAGACAGTATTACCTAATTTGCGATGGCTTGACATCATTTTCGTTAGGGATCTTGACATAAAGATTACGCATTCCAGGAGCCTCCAACATTATATGATGCTCATCATGCACTGTCACTTCAATATGGACCATTTTTGGGAAAGTACGCGCCGTTTTGAATTCCCCATTTTCGCCGACAACCAC
Organism: Mimaenictus wilsoni; assembly: GCA_027575185.1. Lineage (NCBI taxonomy): Eukaryota > Metazoa > Arthropoda > Insecta > Coleoptera > Staphylinidae > Mimaenictus > Mimaenictus wilsoni. The sequence goes on along the minus strand of JAODAC010043893.1, from coordinate 9,978 downwards.
AAACGATCTGTAAAGAAAGAAATAAGAACATTGTGAGAAATAAGAATTAATCTAAACACCACTGAATTTCGCACACGTCAAATTCACAACACATGTGATCAAACATGCGCTATCAAAACTTATCTAAAGTCGCTTCTACGTCGCCGTCGTCGTCGCACAGATGCTCAATTTTGAGAAAATCGCCGAGTCATATCTAAAAGAACACATTTCGCGTTTCTTATCATTAATTTTACTATATTTAGAATAATGCTATTTAAAGAAATGATGCACCATAAGATAGCTTAACACTTCTACGTCATTAATCAGTAGTTTTAATTTTCTTTTTCTTTTAAAGCTTACAATTAGAGTTATCAGTGCTAGACTTTGACCTGTTCTGAAGATATGAAAAAGCAAGATGAATTAAATAAATCAAATATCAGCAAATTTCTTATTTCATAGTCTATTAAATGGTATAAAGGTTATTAATATTTGACTTGTGTAAGGCCCTTTTTTGGTGGTGTTTATATAAGCGCGCAGTGGACCCCATGAATATCGTTAAGCAGAGTCGCAATTCGTTTATGGAAAATTTACATGTGGTCCACTGCGCGCTCCTATGTACACACTCAAAAAAGAATTTTACACAAGGCCGATAATAATGATATATATACCATTTAATAGATTATAAAATAAAGAATATGCTGCTATAAGAATTATTGAATACATTTTGCTTTTTCATATCTTTAGAAAGGGTTAAAGTCTACTACTGATAACTCTTTGACAAAAAACAAAAATTGAAATTATTGCTACCGATTGTTGGTGTAGAAAAGTAAAGCTATCTGATGGTGTATCACTTAATCTAGTAGCATTTTTCTAAATATGGTAAAATCCACTTTAAAGAAACGCAGCATTTGGAGCGAACGCGGCACTGCGTCCATTTATGACACTTTTCTCTCGAAATCAACCACTGCGTGCGTCGCCTCAGTCGACCGGTTAAATAAACTCTCGTTAATAAAACTTGTTCTATTGCCTAATACGCATAGAAGTACAACGTAGTTAATTTAAGAGCCTATTTTTATTCCTTATGATTATGTTTAAGTTTACTGGAGAAATTTTATTGAGTTTTTAAAATTTTATTTTTGACTTTTATAGGTTTCAGAAGATTAAAAGTTAAAAATCGTGAATATCTTCTCTGAATTACCTGTCGTGTAAATGTAGAGCTTTATCGTATTTGCTATTGGATGAAATCCCAAACTGGCCAACATCTGCCGATTGCAGCTCAATGCGACGTCCACTTTTAAGGGGGTACAAGTGGATCTTGTCCAGATTTGCCACTTTGCGCCATTGGGTGGGTGGTTTTGGCTTGCGATTGGCACGCTTCTGGTAGACCCAATAGACGCCGAGGACCCCGGCGACGGCAAGGACGCTAGTCGCCACCGCACTTTCCAGCGACACGCAGCGCATTTTGCTGACGACTATTTAGCGCTCGTTTCGGCCTGGCGTTAAACTCGGTCGAGCACTGTGTGACACTTGAATTCACTCACATACATATTGTGTGCACAGATATTCACGCATACAGTCAATGAATTACACGCATTGGATGAGTTTAGCTACGTTTAGCTATGCGACGCCAGAACAAACAACAACGTGGCTAGGATTCTCATCGGGCTGGTTTTTGTTGCATGTTGAATTCGGTTACGGATGGTGGAAAGACAAGTTTAAGGAAAATGAAACCGTTTACCTTTTTTGTATATTTATACAATATCAACGTAGAAATTGCGTTGATTAGTTCAATATTACTGTTATATAACATTAAACACTTGCAATGTTACATAACAGTATATTTTGTTCAATAGTTATTTGTGGAAAAACATTGAGAGGAAAACAAGTACAACTTATAAATACGTATCTCTGTGAAGTTGGTAAAAAATCTAGAGAAGAATTTGATTAGAGATATTTATAAGAAAAAAATAAAATATAAAAATCGAGAATGCATCTTCTCCTTTACGTATGTTGTTTATATGACCCAAATTAGTACAAATTTTGCGAGCCCCGATTTTTTCGACTCATGCGCAAGTGCCCTAAAATGACGATTGAAGTGTGAAATTTTCAATGCATCAGTCCATTAGAGGACGTTACACTGCGTTTTCTCCGAAACTAGAACAGGGTACCTCAAAATGTTCCAACAAAAATTATTAAAAGGTAAGAGAGGAATATGCTGATGAAAAAAAAAGTAATGATTAAGTCGGTGCAGATAGAATAAAGGTTTTTTTGTTGTTTGATTTTACCGAGCATCGACTGCTATGGTCATTAGCTCTATTCAGTCCTTTTTCAATGTAATTAGTCACATTAGAGGCTAACACGATTGATATGAAGAAGAATTCACTTTAATATGCATCCCCACCGAAAATCTAATCCGGGACCTCAGTGGTCATCGACCATACCACTACGCCACTTGGCTGGACATAGAATAAAGGGTTAAATAATGGAATGTGGCGTTGAAAGTGATACCAGAATGATGAACTCATTAAGGTACTTCGTATGGCACTCTTCGACAGGCTCACAACGAAAGGTTGTAAACTTAACAAACATTTATTGAACAGATCTACAAGATTTACAACCCATCTATTCGCGCCGCGATCGGACAAGAACAAGGTCGAGCCGAGGGCACGCAAGTTTGAACTCGCCCTAAACGACGCTCACAATCAGTAGCGATGTCAAAAAAGTATCGGTATTGATAAGTATCGATACCATGTGTCGATACTTATCAACTTTTATCGATACTTTAATTTTCGATACTTATCGATAGTATCGAATTAGTCACTTTCGATACTTTTTGACATGCCGCGACTGAGCGACCGATTCGTCATGCAATATTGGTTATTTTGAAAATATGGAAATATGTTAGTTTTTATAGCGAAATGTACAATTATATTGATGATGCATACGTGTGGAAAATATAGATCTCAGCCCAAGCAAACAAAAAAAAGAGAACACCTAAAACGAGCGATAACCTAAAGGAGATTCGCGCGAACCAACACAGATCACCAAAGTGCGCGAGAACAAGGTGCAGAGCACAACTGATGACTATTTGGCGAAACGACTTCCGAAAAGACTTGCACGCCGACAACTACCCGTTGCCTGGAAGGTCTGTTGGATGAGATGAGTAATGCACACGTACCAAGGTCTTGGGTAGAACTAAATCTGACATATCTGCGCCATACTTACATAGCCTTTATGGTTCACCGAACACCTTTCCCATTCTTTTCATATATTATCACAGGGCACAGGGTCCTGTTATGAGTCCAGTGTATATTTTTTTTTTGGTTATTATAGCTTTGCCAGGGATTTCGCCTTCCAAAACTTAGCTTATTTTTTATGTGGTGTAAAGGTTGAATTGTTTTAAAAGTGGTTCCTTGTTCTGTGTTAAGTGCAGTGCGTTGTGCTAACTTTGCGATTAATTATATATCCCGATGAGTAGATTTTATAGATATGGGTTTTTTTTTATAGGTTTTTTCATTTTTAATGTGATTTTTAAGAATGAATTAATTGTGAATTTGAATATAATGATGGATGCCCGCTGCGGGTACACGAACCCCGTTCAACTGCGTGAAAGGCCGACGCGCTACCAGTATTGACGCCCAGGTGGGCTTTCTCAGCTACTAATCAGTTTTAAACATTATATTATTCACACGTACCAATGCCTGGGTAGAACTAAATCTGACATATCTGCGTCATACTTACATAGCCTTTATGGTTCACCGAATACCTTTCCCATTCTTTTCAGATAGTACCACAGGGCACAGTGTCCTGTTATGAGTCCAGTGTATATTTTAACTAGACTCATGGCAGGTTCGAGTACCATTTGGTTATTATTATAGCTTTGCCAGGGATTTCGTCTTCCAAAACTTAGCTTATTTTTTATGTGGTGTAAAGGTTGAATTGTTTTAAAAGTGGTTCCTTGTTCTGTGTTAAGTGCAGTGCGTTGTGCTAACTTTGCGATTAATTATATATCCCGATGAGTAGATTTTATAGATATGGGTTTCTTTTATAGGTTTTTTCATTTTTAATGTGATTTTTAAGAATGAATTAATTGTGAACTTGAATATAATGATGGATGCCCGCTGCGGGTACACGTACCCCGTCCAACTGCGTGATAGGCCGAAGCGCTACCAGTATTGACGCCCAGGTGGGCTTTCTCAGCTATTAATCAGTTTTAAACACTATTTTATTCAAAATGTAGAAAATATAATAAATGCGTATAATCATTTGTAATAACTACAATTCGTTACCAGAAACTGACTTGAAACTATTACATAATCGTAGAAATTTGAAGTATTTATGATACCTTGACGATTGAACGATTGCCAAATGGTTTATATTATTTTTTGTTTAAACCGTGCACTCAATATATATTCATTAATTTTGATTTCTGTTCAGGAGACAATTTAATTCCGCAATATTATTTACATAATAATCTGGTTTTAACCGATCATTGCAATTATTAACGTCCTCTAGTTTTGCAATTCCTGATAGAACAAGAAGGGTTTTGAAGTCCAATTTGTTGGCGAAACCAATATCCATGTCCAAGCTAACAATCAAATATTTATTTGCGATTTTCCACGACTGATTGTGATAATAATTACCTATCTCCCACGAAAAGTGTTCGAGCCGGATCACAGCCTAACGTCTCAATCAGAAACTTTCCACAATTCTCTGAAGGTTTTCCAAAAATCAAGGGCTTTCGATGCGTTGCGTCAACAACACATTTTTGATAATACGCCGGCCCTGCAACATGTCTACCTGGTGCATAAGGAATTCTTGTGTCAGTTGCACCATAAAGCATCAGGATCTCCGGATCATCTTTAAGATAAGTAATCGCCTTTATAAAATTCCCCATTGTTTCGTTCATTGAAAAATCAATCACAATCGCTCTGATATCCTTATTCGTGTTAAGAAAATACTTTTTGCTTTCCTGCACAGTTATATGATCATGCTAAAATTTGATTAAAAACATGTTTTTATTGAGCAAAAAGAAAAAACAAGTTAGAACGAACTTTTTCTGATTCTGCCATGGTGAAACCACCCTGTTTCAACTCCTCTTCCATTCCTTCCATTCCAATCAGCCATATCAATCCCTTAAAATTGATGTCTTGCAAATATTTCACCATCACCCTTGTGGGCGTGATAATATCTTCTGCAGGACATTCCAACCCTTTATTGTGTAACATGGCACTGATCCGTTTGCTACCCATTCCTGCATTGTTTGTTATAATCTTTACGTTTTTACCAGAGGCTTTGAATTGAGCGACACATTCGCATGCACCTGGAAGAACATCACCAACTGCGCTAAGTACGCCATCGTTATCAAAAAGGATATTATCTAACGATGCGAAGAGTTTACGCAATTGGTCTGGTGATAATGTATTCAAATTTACCGCTGCCATTGTACTGAACTGTGCCACTTATTATGAGATCATATGTAATGTATTGAGCAATTTCCTCGTGGTTAGGAAACTCACCACTAAGGAGGGAAAATTATTTATGTACACTGGTTGAACTAATAGTTAAACTAATCGCTAATCAAGCAACATGTAGCTCTAGAGCCATGTAATTTATTACGTTATTTGTTTTAGTGTTGTTATCATTGAGGTTCCTCAGGCGCGAATAATACTTTTATTATACATAACAATGTAGGGCAATAAAATTTATTATACCTAGATGTGGAATGAGCAAAAATGTGGAGTATAATTTCAAGTTTCATAGTGCTAGTAGTATAATTTAGCTTGTATTTTCAGTTAATACTCTTTAAGGTGAGCAAATATTATAAAACAGTCTAGACTAATTGAAGTAAAACCTCTGTGGCGTTTCCCGCCACACTTTGGCGTGCTGTAGATTTGTGCTTGTAGCATCTACATCTTTTCAACTACTTTTCTGAAAATCTTAATTTCGGCGATCACATCAGGTACCGAGTAGGCAAAGCGGCGGTCGCTGAGGTGGCCATTGCCAGGCTCTTGCCCAACTGTAGCGGAACCAGATTCAATCAGAGAAAAGTTCTACAAAGTACGGTGCCTTCATCGCTGCCGTACGCATCAACAGTATGGCGTAAAGCCCTACAAATTGGCAGAAATCCTAATGTAGCCAACGGGGTCCTACGACGAGGATGCCTTAGATTTGCATTGGCATACAGAACAGTGTCCAGAGAAGCTGCCATGGATATAGCAGGATACCCGCAGCCCCTCTGCTGGCAAAGGAACGAGAGGCCGTTCGCCGATCCCGGAACTCTTCGGAGGAGGAGAAAGTAGCAGCAAAAGCCACAGCCTGAGAAGATTGAGAATCGAGAAGGCGTGGCAGGTCCAGTGGGATGAAGCTGACAAGGGAAGGTGGGTGTGTTGAAGTCAGAAGATTCTGAATGGCTAGAGTGACTTAGCCATCTCGGAAGGGTGAAGCCGCCTCCGAGACGGTGGAGCATAATGACACAAGAATGGAGGGAAAAGTCACTAGGAATGTCTTGCGTGCGGGAGGTCTAGCTACCGATGCAAGGGAGATTGGGAAGCCATGAAGAATGATGGATTTGACAAGGGACACGAGTTTGGAATTATCGCGGGTGGTCACCGGATGAGCTGAAGTAAAGTGAAGCATGATAGAAAATAGATGCATGCTCAAGAAGTTTGACTTGAAATGAATAGACTCATAAAATAGATAAATGGTGACAGTGAAAAATAGGCCTGGAAGAAATATAATACTAGATTTGCTCTGCTCTTAAAATAAAATAAATCTTAATAAATGTCAGGGACATGAGTCCCTATAAACTCACCATCATCTTCCAGGTTCTATAGCGTTTTACGCCTTCTGGTTCCCTTCTTCCAGATTTCACGGTTAGTGCAGTCTTCCTCAGTAAGTTGTCGTTCGGACATATACCTATCTGTATTCCTTGTAGCCATGAACGTTTCGGCCTACCACTTTTTCTATTTTCTCGTGGTGTCCAGTTCTTTATTTCCTTAGGGAGCCTTTCTTCGCCCATTCTCTCAACGTGCCTTTTAGTCGTTGCCTTCTTTCGACCTCGATGACTATGTCGGTGTTCACTCCCATCATTTCTTATATTGTTTTGTTTGGTATTCGTTCCCATCTAGATTTGCGGGGTGAACACCCTTCAACCAGCCACGGAGCGAAGATGGACAAAACAGACGACGACACTCGCATCAGAAAAACAAAGTTTTAAAATATATTTTTCTTTTTTTACGTCTGTCATTGAAGGTAAGCATAAACATTGTTGATTGCCATCATTTTTGGCCTTTCCATTCAAAATTTTACTTTTTCCAAATATATCAAGTGCGAATTGGTATCCTACGGATTGTGAAGTGGCCCTAAAATCTCTTCAAGATAAGCAGTAGAAGTCAAAGGTGATATGGAACTGCAAAGAAGTGCTAAGATCACTGAAGCGCGACAAGAAACTAACTTTGCAATGTTTACCCACATACCAAGTCAGTAAAGAAGCAGTAGAAACAAATAATCATAATTTTAACGTTATTCTAATTTTATATACCGGTCGGTAGCCTGATGGATCCAGTCGTGACATCCAGAGTCCGAACCTCCCCTCCGGTTAGTTGGACCTGTTAAGCGGCGGCTTGCCGCATTGCTTGCAGCTCGGTACTCGTTAGATTACCGCAGTACAGTACGTAGCTGGGCGTTGGATGGGTGACCACTTGGTCTCCCCACTCAACAAGCGGTTGCGCTGTCCGCGAACTGCTGATTTCGCGGTAAAAACGCGAACGAAGGTTGGGCGATTCGCTTGCAACGGTCCCCGGAAAAAAAAACCACACAGTGGGCGAGACAGGATTGGGTCGGGAAAAAGTTATTAATCCCTTACACCACTATTTTTTGTTCTTTACTCTATTGTATTACACAAATATTATCTTATTTATAAATTGAAAACAACAAAATATTACATAAAAATAGAAGAATACACCGTTAAAGATCAGAAAAACTCAGTTTTAAACTATATTTTCCCTTTTTTAGATCCGTCATTAAAGGAAAGCATAGACATTGTTTCTTGTCATCATTTTGGACCTTTCCATTCAAAGTAATACTTCTTCCAAATATATCAAGTCCTAATTGGTATCCTTTCGAAGCAAATGACTTTGATCCATCTACTAAACGCACAAACCAACAAGCTTTCATTTGCCAAAACATCTTCGAAAACTTAGCCAGTGCATCTTTGTAATAATAGTGTTTATTCTTATTTAGTATATCTTGTAACGACTTATAAGATGATAATTCATCACGGTCTAGGGAAAATTCCAACTTGTATACCTCTCCTTTCCATAAAATATATCCAGGTTTAACGACAGATGTATCTTCCAATATTTGCATTTTATGTTCATCAAACATATGATCAAAGAAGCCAGCTTTGTCAAAGGTACGATTTAGACACATTTCACAACATCTTGATTTCATCGGACAGTCCTTTTCATGTTTCATTATTTCCTTAATGTCTTTGTAAAGAAAACATCCATGCACAGAATTTTTACATAATCTCTGAAGCCTTGTGGTTATTATTCTTGTATTGGTTAGTTGTTCATTGATTTGCAAACGACATATAGGACAGTTGGAAATTTTAACTTTACAATCTGTACATACATTATGCCCATTAACACATTGATAACACTTATCAATAATTGTTTCGAAGCAAATGGGACACTCAAATTCTTTGATCATTGCTTCAGACATCTTTTCATAGGCTTCAAAGTTTTGATAATCATCAAAATATACTTGCATCTTTATGTTTTCTGAACAATCATCGTCATTGATGTCCAGAATATTTAATGTTGTCGTTCCAGAGGGTTCCCAAAGCTTTCTTGAAATGTTACCCTTGTGCGTGTACTCAGCATCTCCATAAGTTATCTTAATCATTGATTTTAACACTCGACTGGTTTCTCCAACGTCATACAAAGATATATAACATTTTTTGTATAGGGTCTCACTTTGCATATTCACTTGAGCAATAATCTTAACTTCACCAGCTGTTACATAAAATGGACCATAATTAACCAATTTCTCTGCATGTTTTTTAAGGTTAATTAGAAAATGTGGCTTCGTTAACGGATAAGTCATCATTGAATGAGTAGTCGTAAGATGTTCCAGGAGGGAAGGTTTCGTTTTGAAGAGTTTCTTACAGAAACATTGCAGATTGCACATGCACTTTTTCTCGTGATCTTCAATCGCCTTTGAAAATGCATTACAGCCTGAAGAATGGAAAGTACATGGATAATTTCCATCTTTAAGAAGACCTTCCAGACTTATATTCTGAATATAGAGATCTTCGGTTGACTTTGAGCATCCTCCGCAGACGTTAAAACCGTCCTTAGTGAGAAACACAGGTTTGGACAGCCAAGATTTACATTTTTTACACACCAAATTTTGATAATCCAAGGATGATTTGTTTTGCTTCTGGTATAGTTTGATCAAATCGTTGATGGGTGTGAAGTGTTTTTTTATGGGACTCATGTTTGCTGGAGTCGCCACTGAGTGGGTACTGAGTTTTGTAGTTTGGAATCATACCTAAATTTATGCCCAAATTAATGATTAATGTGCTTTATCATTGATTTATCATCAATATAGAATTTATCTAAATTTTGATGGCATATTTAGGATTTATATTTCTTTGTTACAAATCTGTTTTATTTTTTTACGTTTATATCATTATCATCTATTGTTTTACTAGACAATAAATAGATTGGTGTAAAATATCTCAGCTGACTGTTACTGTACAAAACAACAGAGAGCATGCAATAATGTGTGAGGGATTCAAAATTGGGCACTGGGCAAATCGTGAGGCTTTTTTACGCTTGTAATAATGAACCCTCAATAAGGAGCACTTTATCTGTGTTGCGAACGGCGTGGCAATTTTGAGCCTTTATTTATTTATGACGTCAAGTTGTTTAGTCTATTCCTAAGTTTATATATTATTTCGGTAAAGTGGAGGAATTCGTCACACTTCAA
>JAODAC010043882.1:0-11215 GCA_027575185.1 Mimaenictus wilsoni | reverse complement strand
TGATTTAACACAAGAACCTCTTATACACTTCTAAATTTTACACAGTGAAAGAACGCACGACCGAACAACTAGTGACAAATTAAGCTCGCAAATTAAGTCCGAACTGACTAACGTTGCTGATTGAATTACTTCCGAACTAACGACTACCCAAGCCGCTTCACAATAATTACTGTCTGTCCAACAACTAACTGACTGTCAAAGACTGCCAAGACTGCCTGTACCGCCCCTTGGTCATGGGAATATTTTCTGATTTCCGCCTACGCGGTCTCGTAGTTCTCCCCATCTGCATGGCGCGTGGTATCACTTGTTTTCCCAAGCATTGCTTTAGTCACGTATGCACTTGTGTTTTCCGTTACTTGTTTGTTCGTGACTCTTATCGTGTGGTGCACACATTTCGCCCGCGCGAAATTAAAAATTAAATTATAAATTTACATCTAATCTACACAAAACATGCCTTTGGACTAAACTTTCCAGAAGTGGTTTTCCTGTTATTTAATATGTATTTCTTAATCAGCATTTCACATTCGCGATACTATGTCTTGAATATTCAGTTTTTTTTCTGGTGGATTTACTTATTATTCGTTCCTTTAAGGTGACATTTCGGATTGCACGGAGTGTGCGCATCTCTGAAATTAGTACCATTTGTTTTGTCACGCTAGTATCGGGTCTCGTTTCCGGTGCATACGTGATGAAGGGTCTAATAACGACCTTGTAGATTTTGACCTTTGCGTGAGCCAATATATATTTGTTTCTCCAGATGAAGTTTAAAGCTCCACATATTTGGTGTGCATTTTGAGTGGATTCTCAAACTTTCTTTTTTAGTTGACCGTCGCTTGTAATCATAGCCCCTAGGTAGTTGGCGTTCATCGTTTGTGGCATAATGTTGGACCCAAGGTGAAGTTTACATCGAATTGGAGTCTTGCTAATAACCATACTTTGAGCTTATCTTTTTAATAACATTTATGTAACATTTTAAATAAACATTAAATTATTTTAAAATGTTATATATTTCCTTGGTTTTAAAATTCCTAGCTTTTAAATTATGAAGGTGCCTAATTTGTATCGGTCCAAATTAGGAAATGTTGGTTTTAGCAATGTTTTGTGTTAAAATATATCTTTCTAACGTTGCGATTTGAGCGCCAATTTGAAATTTAAAAAACCTCAAATTAAATAAAAAGAATAAAAACATTAGTTCATCTCTCAATTTGAAACAAAACACACATGTTAAGACAAACAAATATAAAATCGGATTGATAGTTTCTGAGATATTCGTCGCCAAATATGCATAATACTCCCGGCTAGCATTCACCAGCTTATTCCTCAAGGCAAGCGTATACAAGGTTTGGATTCATAAAAACGCGCGCGTCTAGGCAATTTAAAAAGCCTCAAAGGGTTAAATCAAAAAGAATACAAAATTAGTCTATCTCTCAAAGTGAACGAAAACGCAAGTAATAAGAAGAGAAAAATTGAATTCGGATTGTTAGTTTCTGAAATATACGCCCTAAAAATCTAAAACGCGTTCGGCAGGCATTCACCAGCGAGTATATAACCGTTGCAACTTATAAACGCCTACATTGTTCATGTACTCATGTATAGGCAATTTTGCCTGTTCCACTTCGGTGTTAATCTGTCTCCTTAAAGTGGACTCTCCATCTTCTTCTAGGTTTTTCTGGCGACCTTCTTCCTTTCGGTGTTTCAGTTCAGACGATCTTTACCAAGATCATCCGATCTATACGCTTCTACCATTCTTTCCTTCTCCGTTGTATCCATTTGTGAACAGCTTCTTATCACACTCCTTCCTGGTGTAGTTGATGCTGATCCGGTCACGAAGCGTTCTGCTTTCAATAGTCCTTAGAATCCACATCTCGGCGTTATAAGCAGGCGGCTAGTTAAAGTTAGCTTTTCTGCAACATATGTTAGGATTTATCGAATTGCTGCTTTATAACATGGTTAAATTAAAATGAATAAAAAATTAGTCTATCTCTCAAGTTGAGACTTGTTAGTTTCCGAAATATACGACGCCAAAAATCGTAACGTCTTCGGCTCGCATTCGATCCTGTCCTCAAGGATAGCGCGCGTATATATTTCAAAAATATTACTCGCCTTTCCTATCTTCATTAAATAAATTGAGATTTCAAGTAAAATATAATAGATACGAACATAATTTTCAGGATAATCACTACTATTCACATGCTATCTAACACATGCCTTAGATCTATATCCTTATATATCATCTTTCTATTCCACTACTAAAGTGCAAAAGGCATTTATTACACACGTCATCGACGAAAACTCGTGGGCAAACCATCATTACGTATTTTTCTAAGACCTGTGAAAGCATTCCACGCGTACCTACCCTCTCTCTCTCTCTCTGTCGCCGGAATTCCGGCCTAACGTTTTGGGACGCCCACCTAATAATTTCGGCGTAGCGCATTTCCTCTCGAGACGGCTTTCAAGCTCCCGGCCGACCCTTAACCACCCTTTTCCAGGGTAGCCCGTTTATGAAATATTGGGTACTTGCAATGTCAATGCGTTTTTATGCGTGGGCCGCCTACAAATATTGATATTAGAATGGAGATGCTCGAGGGGAATGTCAGGTCGATGGTGTAATTTATTTTTTTGGAATCATCCTTGAAAGAAGCGGCTTCTATATTGATTTTTCTAATCTTTACAAGCAGGTTTAAAACGTAGGTTTAAAAAATGAAAATACTAGTATATAACATTAAAATATTGAAGGAAATTATATTTCTTCTGTCAAAAAATTAAGTTTTAAGTAATATATTTCATATTTCGTGAAAATTCGAGTTGCGTACTTATTTACAAGGGTCCGAGAAAATATATGGGTAGATTCGTAATTATAACAAATATAGAAATAACCTGGTTACCACCTGGTTAGCCTGGTGGTAGCGCCTCGGCTTACTTCGTAGGAGGACGTAGGAGGACAAATATGCATAACCTTTATTGGCATTCCGCTCTTCCTGATATCCTTTACAGCCTTTCCCAAATAAATAATAACATAAATAAACCGAACAATACTTCATATACAAAACCAGCTATCCTCCCAGGATCGCCCTTCTCATTTTCTTTTCCAGTACCATTTTGGTGATGACCCTCTCCCTTTTCTTCCAGCCATTTTCCGACAATATTCCTCTGGGTACCTAGCCATCCCTTCTTCAGTCCTTTACAGTCTCTTGCCAGGTGCTCCCAGGTATCCACCCTTTTCAAACAAAATACACATTTCGTGTATTCCTGCCCCATCCAGACCTTCCTGTCTCTCTCCTCCGAGTCATACCTAACCTTACCAACAATGTCTTCTCCATTCCGCTTCTGCCCCTATCCCCAAAGTACCGGGGCCTCCCCTCGATAACCTGCACCCTTACGTACCCTGGGTTGTAGGTACTGCCCATTATCCTCTCTTGCCTAACCTGTTCCTCGACTTCCCTCCCTTTCCCCCTCACCGCTTCCCCCACTGATACCTGATACCTCACCATTCTTGCAACCGCTTCCCATTTCATTCTCATTCTGCTCGTTTCCTGTAGGACCACGTACGCTGGAGTCGATTTCTCCAACCCCATCAAGCTCTTCAGGAACCAGACCTGCTCTCGCTCTACCTCCTCCCATTCATCTAGTCCCCATACTTCCACCCCATACATCAGAATGGGCGTCACGCATGCATCCCACATTCTCACCGCAATATCCCAGTTCCCACCCCACACCTTCCCCCATTTATCCCTTAGTCCCCCCCACGCGCACCCGGCTCTCCCTTGCGCTCACCTTATATGCTGCTCCTTCCATACGCCAGTGTACCTAAACTGAAAGCCGAGGTACTTAAATAAAATTGTAAATACGGTGGAACTACCCGAGGGTTCATAGCCACTAAAATATACACTTTTTTTCGATTTTGGCCGACTATGGACCACGTGAAATAGTTACCCATGATTATGTTTCTCTCCTCTTTCTTCTCTTCCAGTTCTCCCTGATTCTTTCTCCATGCTATTTTTTTCTTACTTCTGTTCATTTTGCTCCAGTCTTCTTTTTTTCTTTTCTTGGAAACCCCCGAATCCCCTTATTCTTCTCCCTTCTCCCTTAATTATTTTTTATTCTTCACCCCCCCTTAAATAACTAAAAATAATTAATGTACTATATGTTAAATAATAAATAAATATATAATTCATAAAAAAATGAATACTATTTCTAATCTAATGAACGAGAACTGAAGCTCGGACCTTCCACATAGAAGACATTTTTTTACATTTAAACATTTATTAATTCATTTCAGTTTACGAACGTTTCCACAATTTATATTTTTAAGTATCTTTTCGAGGCTATAAAAAGTTGCTAGTAGAAATAGCCAAGTTTCATAAAACCTCGAGTTACGTACTTGCCCAATTCATTTTTCGTTTAAAAGGCATATTCATTTCAGTAAAAAAATCTTATTTACAATATGTATAAATTCTGTTTACATCAGTGATAAGCAACCTACGGCCCCCTTAACCTTAATTAAACCAATAAATTGACTCTCAGCAGAACTGACAATTGGAGTGTAGAAATTAATTTTTGCAAGTGTTTACTGAGATGTGGAAAATTTCGGGCTGGAAATTTGGGAAAGTTTGTGCGCCAATTTTGGCGCTGGATTTTTGTGAGGTTAGAGGCCATTGTTCCAAGATATTCCACGGCGCATTGCGTCCAAGTCGCACAAGTCGCGCGCAAGTTTTGGGGCAACGCAAAGCGTCAGTGGCACAGGTGTCGCATAAATTAGTTTTGGCTCGGCCTTTGTCTGTCCCTTGCTTCGAATTTATCCTTTGCTGTCCGAACCGACCAAACGGGGAAACGACCGGATAACAACGTTATTGAAAGAGGGAAAAGGGCAGCGTTATTTCCTAAGTGGAAATCGAATTTTTCCAATCCTTTCTGTAAAAGCGAATGTTATGTGGTCTGTAAATAATGTTGTATTGTTTAATTGTTCGTTGTGAAACAAAGGCACAATGTGTTGTTTTATTAGATTAGACCAATAATAAGTTAAATGCGATTTTATGATGAACATTGGGAAATTTGTGGATTTTAAATTTTTAACGTTGAAAAATAATTAATAGAACATGATGAAAATTACGAAAAATAGATTTGTTTAAATAATTGTTAAAATAATATTACAATGAGTAACATAGGCAACTTAATATACACTAATACTAGTTTTTCTAGTATCTTAAATCAAGATACTTCGAATAAACAAGAAAAAAATACAGTTTTAAACAGAAATAAATAACTTTTCAATCGTTTCAAAGGGTTTTTTTTTGACTTGAGATTAGATGTTAGCAAAAATGTTTTATAGGTTAATATTGATGATGTAGAAAAAGTGGCGAAAATTGCGCGCCTCAAGCACAGCAAGAAGAAGCCGGTGACGTACTACTTGGTGAAGCAGAGTGCAATCGTGTTCAACATCGTAAAACTGTTCGTGAAACCGTTGGCGAAGGCGGCGGCGGTGGGGCGGTGCGATCACGCACAGCCCGAGGACGACGAGGACGCGACGGACGTGCCGTTCGCCGACCTCACCTCCTCCGAGTCGAGCGTGTCGGCGTCGTCGTCGCTCGCTGAGCTGAAGGACGCTAGCAGCGGCACTGGTGGTGGCGGAGGTGGCAGCGACCGCTACGAGTGGCACCGGCTCGTCGGCTCAATTCGCCGCCGCGTGCAGCGCCATGGCGGCGACGCGACGACGCCATCTGCGCCACCTGCAGCAGTAACGGCGCCAACTGTGTCCGCGACAGGTGGCGCTGCGACGACGACAACGGCGAGCCGCAAGAACTCGCTCACGCAGGCGGCCCGCTTCGACTTCTTTCGGCGCAGTCGCGAGGAGAAGAGTCGTGAGCATCCGCCCCCCGGCTGTGTTGTCATCGAAGATGATGGCGCTGGCAACGTGCAACGAGGCGGTGCTGCCACCATGCATAAAATCGGCAAGCAGAAAACCACCGAGACGAACAAAATGGACGAGGAGAAGAAGAAGAAAGTGGTGAAAACGCCATCGGCGAGTAAGAACCCTTTTTTCGGCGGGACTTCCAGTGATGCTAAAAAGCATCGCGAAGATTTTCTTCAAGCTACAATGCGAATTTTCTTAGTTGTTTCACCACCAGTTGGGAAGATGCAGGTAAACAAATCAAAATTATGTATAAAACAATATCTTAGAAATGTGATACTTATTTTTAAATCAAACTTATTTATTAAATTAAAATTTAGTATATACAACCTGAAATTAAAGTACTTATGGGATGAACTTTATAATAAAATAATGTATATGAAAAAATATCGCCATCTATTGGTAGCTGCAGGAATTAACGCGCGCCATCTATGACAGCAACCTGAACTCTTAAAATATCGATTTTTAAAATATCACTCTTGGAACACTACAAACCACGGATATGTCACAATTTAAGTTAACAGAAAAACAGCAGAGATAATTCAAATTAACGCCTTTACTAACAAGGAAAGGCCCTCGACCCCTTGAAAGTTGCGCCATCTCGCTGAACTATAATTAGTTTCTATTCTTATTCTATACGTTATTAACTTTCATCCGAACCTGATGGGTCGATTCCACCTCTTATGAGCTATTTGTTTAAATCAACCACATTTCCGTATACTTAAATATGGACTCTAAACTCTCTAAATATATCTACTCCCTAGTTTGCCATCCTAAAAAAAGTGCTCGTGTATTTCTTAGTAGTTCTGATTCCTCCGAAGTACGTGTTATCCCCTTTTTTTGCTTCCCCTATAAAGGAACGAATCACAGTTCTATCAGGGTATATTTTCGCAAATATCTATGACCTTGCATGAGAGGCATAATAAGTTGCCTACTCGATAAATACTACAATCCAAGGATATGTAATCTTAAAAAAAAACGGAAGTTAAAATAGAGATAATTCAAATTAACGCTGTCTAACTACGCGGGTAGGCTCCGGAGGAAACCCCTTGAAAGTTGTACTGTCTCGCTCGAGTATAATTAGTATCTAGTCTTATTCTACACATAAATCAATTTTCATGCAAATCTGAAACATTGACTCCGGAGCCTCCTCTTTTGAATCTCTGAAAAATCAAATCAATCATCAATGGAGTTAAAACTAAATATAAAATTAACAAAACCAATCAAAATTAAGACTTATCAATTGCAAAGAATTGTTGACACATTTATACTAATATATTAATTGAGTATGTTTAATAATTAATTATATGTGACTACGTAGATTTTTAAAGAGATGTTTCCAAATGAACAGAACAGAACACAACACAGTTAAATTCAAATTGTGATTATGATATAAACCCGGCATAGCAGATAGCAATTGAATCGAAATTAATTGTGCTCGTAAATCACATAAAGTTATAATTGGATATGATTGTAGTCACACGAATTAATTAATTCGATTGCACCCCATTATAAATTAGAAATTACATGTTGCGCCGTTGGCAATTAAAACGCGCTCGCGTCGCCGTCGGCTCGCACAAGTTATGTGCGCACAAATATCGCAAAAGTGCTGCTGCAGTTCTGCCGGGAAATAGAACATCATTTATAAAATTAATTTCCATACTCGTCTACACACGAATAGAATGGAATGGAATGGAAAGAGATGAAAAGCATGAAATGGTGGCCATTGCACATCATGAAGGTGCGTATTCATACAAATTGGGAAATGAATTTAAATAAAGTACTTCATGACTTTAATTTGCACGTTTTCCCAAAGTGATATTTACTTGACTTTTGGGAATGGAATTTATATAACTTTATTTTGTAAATTGTATTTTATGATTATTGAAATAAATAATATTTAGATGAGTGTCCGCATTAGGAAAACTAAAATTGATTTGTAGTCTTCATCCACTTGAATGTTTATTTCCAACATACTTGCTTGAGCGTTTCTTGATAGTTCTGATTCCTCTGAAGCCTGTGTTGCCCATTTGCTGTTTGGTTTTAGCAATTGAGAGATTGATTGCAGGTTTTCGAGGCATGCATGTTTAATTCCTCCACATCAATATGCATTAAGGTAAATGCAGTCCCAGAACTCTTTAAATCTAAAAAAGTTTCCACTTTTTTAGTATTATATGCCAAGAATTGTGGTCGAGTATTTGTTAGTGGTTCGGATTGCTCGAAATCCTATGTTGCCCTTTTCTTTCTTGCTTCGATCATTAAGGAAGCGATCGCATTTCTATGGGGTATATTTGCACAGATATCGCTGATGTCAACCTCTGTGATTGCGGGGTTGAATTTTCCATTTTTCCTTTTATCCAGGTTCAAAATTTAAATTGTAATCTAATCCAACATATCCAAACCTCACCTAATCTAAGCTAACCTAACCAAATCTAAACGGAAAATAGGTGTAACTAAAATATAAGAAATGAAAACTTGAATAAAAAAATAATTGTTTCATACTTCGACATTAGAAAATTATATCCTCTCGTATTGTAAATTCGCGGAGCTTCACTCAGGAAGATTTAATATGCTCCCAGCAGTGTGCTACATAAAGAATTCTCTAAGAGATTCGTCGAAAGTATGGTCTGTAGAAAATCATAGTTACTCGAACTGAGGCTGGTTAGATATATATATTTTCATACGAATGCACCAGAAAGCAGTAGACCTTACGTGGGTTGGCGTAGTCGCTCAGTGCATTCGTAGCTTAGGTAGGTGCTACCAATCACAGTAGTTACTATGTTCAAAACACCCTAACATAGCGTTGGTGCGAGCAGACCTATTTATGCCCTTTACGGCTTTTTTATACTACGACCCTAATTCATATATTTTATTATAATAACTGTGTCAAATCCTCGTTAAATGCGTTAGTAATCGCCTTAAATGTATGAAATTGTAAATATGTGAAATACAGGTTAAATGTGTAAATTTCAACTATAAATATATTACATCCTCGTTGATTGCGTTAGATACAACGTTAAATGTATGTTAAGTTAATATGTTAAGTCCTCGCCTTAACTTAACCTTAACCCAACCTAACCTAACTTAATCCAACCAACCAAAGCCAAACTAACCTAGCCTACCACAACCTAACCTATCCCAACCTAACAGAACTCGGCCTAACCTACCCAACCTAACCTTACCTACCCCAACTTAACCTAACCTATTCCAACCTATCCTAACCTAATCTAACCTAATCTAACCTAACATACCCCAACCCATCTCAACCCGACTTAACGTAACCTAACCTAACCCAACCTAATCTAACCAAACCTAACCTAACCATAATGTGCTCCAACCCAACCTAATCTAACCCAATTCAACCTAACCTAACCCAACCAACCCTAACCAAACCTTAGCCTAACCCTAACCTAACACAACCTAACGAAACTTAACCTATTCTAATCTAACCTAACCTCGCCTAAACTTAAACGTAAAATAGGTGTAACTAAAAAAAGCAATAAAAAGTCGAATAAAAAGAAAATTGTTTAAAGAAACTCGTCGAAAAGAACAGCTCAGAATAAATAGTTCTCAGCGCTTCATTATTTCAAAACTTTTACACAATTTCCATAACAACGTAGAAAACTCGACCACATTCTTGGAGAAAGCTGGCGAAAAACACAACCGGCAGAAATTAAAGTTGAATTTAAGTTTTCCTATCAACTAGGAAGGTTTTTCTTGCGCGCTTGGCCTCCTTCTTTGCGCCTGTCAGATTTTAATATTGAAACTTGGGTAAACGTACGAAGGGCAAAGAAGATAAATCTATGCGGTGAAATTCTATCAATAAACACATTTTAAAATGAGTAATAAGTCATGCGAAGATAGAGTGCTTTGCCTGTCATGATGAGAAACGCGCGTAGAAATAGAAATGATTGAAAAGTGCACGTTTTTGCGTCGTCGTCGATACAATGATATAGCGATAGCAGATTGAGCGCTACGCGTGGGCCGTGGTATTAAAAAAATGTGCTACGAAAAAAAATGAAGCGTGCGAAAAGGGGAAAAATTGGAAAAACCGATTTCGACAAGCGAAAAGAGACGCTCTGTCGAACGAGCGCGTTGCTCGTTTACATTCGAAAATTGCATTTCGTGGTTCACAATTTCAAGATTTGCGGATGTCATAAAGCCTTCTAAAGCTTTCTATGTTTTGATATCTGGTTTTGAAGTTTCTCTATTTTCTGTTTTTATCAATTTTGACTTGCTTTAAAATTCTCTGATCTTATCTTTTAATTTAGACGGTTTTACTTTGATATGATTAAATCAAAGTAAATTTAGTAATATTTCTGAGGTTTTCAGAGAATTACAAGAAGAAATATAAGAAATTGAATAACTTCTTGTCCTGTAAATACTTCGGCTAACCTAATACGAAAATCATTAACGTCTTTAGTAAAGCACAGCGCGCATCGTGTTTCATTAAAAGCTTTCGATTATTCGAGGTTAGCAAATAGCTTCCACCTGCTCCTTACGCATCCTCTTTAGCAGGTAACAGCTTTCTTCCTACGCTTCCCCAATTCCACCACCTCCGCCTATAGGCTCCTGCAATTTATTTCTATCGGGGAAGGTACAACATTTTCAAAGCGGCGATAAATTGCACTCCTCCTACTAAATAAAGTGTTTCCAATCGTATTTTACCCAAAATACACCGTAAACTTGCTCCAAACTCATTTGTTTTAATTATTTGTATATTAATAAGCATCAATTGATGCAGACTGATATCTAACAAATTACCTGAAATTTTCAAGTTAATCCTAGGAATAGTTTTGGAAATATTCGTTATTTAGTGAAAAATTCTAACATCTACTTGAAATTTTATTTTTTTTAGAACGTTTAACTCGAAGACGAATGACTTTAGCTATATTTGGTATTCGGAAAGATTTAGGTATTCAGAAAGTAAGAAAAATTCTAGTAATAAATTCTAGTTATTAATTACTTATAAGGGGAGGCTCCGGAGTTGACCCGAAAATGTATATGAAAATTCGTAAACGTACTGAATAAGATTAGAGTGAGACGACGCAACTCTGAACTTCCAAACATCGCTGACACTTAGAATTTGCCTGAAATTTTAATAACTTTGGCTAAATTTTGTAACAATCACTTTTGTTTTAAATTTATCTAAAATATTCCGAAATTAAGATAAATTCCAGTAATATTCCTATTATCATTAATAATTACTTATAAGAGAAGGAAAATTGGTATTCATATAGAATAAGACTAGAAACTAATTATACTCGAGACAACACAAATTTCAAGCGTTGTCCTTAATTAATTTTT